>JXSR01S032933.1:8815-33060 GCA_000969725.1 Ophiothrix spiculata | reverse complement strand
TTTATTTAGTATTTCTCTTGTTTTTTTAATATGGCGCTCATTGCATCTATTGCACTTTTATTGACTCATTCGGTATTGCGTAACAAGAAATAATGAATTTTATTATTTTCCTTGATAACCGCTTAGGCGTTTCTCTATTAGGCAGATAATTAGTTACCATTCTCAATGGTGCTTGTACTTTAAAGTCGATTTTTTACAATTTTCTATTTTCTGAATCGCCTTGCATGGTCGTATAAATTGATCTATTTATTGAAAAGTACAAAGGAAAATAATAATTAATAGCTGATAATATGAAAATTCAAATATGTAATAAACTCATTTTGTAAAATCACAACTTTCCTCTCATTTTGCCAGAGCACCCCACATATATCAATAATAACTCTTCATTTATAACGTAAGCAATGAATATGGTAACAAATATATCCCCTACAAGCTTAGTTTTTCCTTGAAATATTAGAATAATGATTTCTACATTATAATGAAACTGTCAGTTCAAATCTAGTTTATGTATAAAATCTACTAAGATACGAAATATAAGGAACCACGTTTCAATATCGTGCAATAAAAGCAGAACAGCATCGATAATATAGTTATATGAAAGACCTTGAACCAACCTTCCTCCATTAAAATAATACAAAGGCATTAATAAAAATTCTTTTTAAAAGGAAAGCCAGCCCAACATCGTAAATGCACTGTTTAGGAAGTGATACGTCTGAAAAAACCTCAATCAACACACTGGTAGCAAATTGAACTGCTATACACTGTTGTTTGAACCCAATAGAAATAGGGACATTTTATTTCTAAGTGTCAAAATAGATGGCGCTATTCATTAAAACTAAATCTTCACTGACCAAACAACATAATCGATAATCAAATATAATCAATAATTTGAAATATGTATAGCGCCCTCATTCTTGCACAAATCTGAATTTATAAAAAATACATATAAATGAGCTCAAAAATAACAAGATGTCAATCAAAAGGAAATGAAATTGTGAGAATGGGTTTAAAACTTTATTATACAGCGCATACTAGTTATTTTTATAGCTTTTTAAAACTTTATGTGAAGAAATATTTGAATTTTAGGTGACAAATGAATAAATGTCCACCTCAAACAACAGTGTATATCAATGTTTGTGATTTTCGACAAAGAATTGGATAAAAACGGTAGCATTATTGAATGCTTGAGTTCAGTAATGTTCTTGTATACAAGCGCTTGAATCTAATAGCTTTTGAGTAAAAATTTGTGAGGTCATAATTACGTAGCGCCTTGACCGATTTTCATGATTTTAGTACCAATAGAAAGAGGAGCCCATACCATATACCTTGTACCAAACAATATAACTTGTTACAAAAAAGGCTCAAAGAAGACGAGGGTTAATCCTAACCCTACCAAACATCAAAAAAAATTACAATCCACAAAGTTAAAAAAAAATCGGAAAGTCCAAATTGGGTTGGGGTGCGAACCTAGGTGGAAATCCGCCATTTTTAACTAGAGCATTTCCAAGTTTTTAAACGGAGAAGTGGCGTTTGGGGTTAGGGCTAATCGAGATAGCAAACTTAAAGCATAAAAAGACTATTTAAAACGTTAAGGATGTTAAGAAATATGTCAATAATATCATATAATTTTTTTCATGTCTTGATAATTTTCTGCTGATATAAACTAATCTATCATGTCAAAACAAAGTAATAACTATATAACTTTGGGCATGATATTATTATGAGAAGTATCGAAACAAGAATATTAGTTTGGCATAATGATGTATCGGTGAAAACGACAGATGCCAAACTTTCAAATGACGTTTGTTTTTATCTTAAACACCAGATATAATCAACTGCAAAAGGAAACCTCAAAATCGTGATTGTCTAAAATAGTGGAACGAATACATTTGCAAAACAGCACAAGCTTAAACAACAACAATAATCTGTGTTAATAATCAAAGCATATCTCGGATATATTCACTAACAACCACGTTATAATTAGAATACTGTTTAAGGGACACCAACCCGTAGCAGGCCGCCTCAAACAGCTGGTTGCTATTATTGTAGAGATCGTTATTAAATACATTTCAATATTAAATAGCTATTCAATCATACGAATTTCAAATGCAATTATCTAATTTAAAAATGAGTTTTCGGTTTCATGTTAGCAAGTTTATTTTCGTACATGACTTATGCACTAGATAATAGTCCAGGAAATACAAAGCTGTCAACAGGAAACAACACAATCTAACTTTATCAAATTAAATTGTTAGAAACAAGATGCAACTTTGTAACCGCAGATAAACATGAACTCACGCTCAATAAAAACGATTAGCTTCAGGTTAAATCGTGATATGGATTTAAATTGATCAAAAGGTTAGAATGATTATTCATTTAAAATGCCATTTGATATGGTCTCTTAAATCACTATGTTAATGTACATTGACAGAATGACAATATCATTGAGGTATAGATCATAATTATCTTAGAGCGTAATAATTTGTTTATTCCTATCGGTAAACGCTTATTTATTCCTGTCGTTGATTCAATTTGTCCATGCTAACATTTCGTTTGGATGTCATGTATTAAAGGTGCAATTCATGATTCTGATGTGATAAAAACCTCACCTTTTTTCTAGCTAAATAAAAAGAGCACAATATAAATGTGTCCTGAAAATTTGACGTGATTCAGACTATTTGTTTTGAAGTTACAAGTTATCTAGCATTTTAACAATTCCCATAGGCTCCTGTGTTACATGAAGGCGCTATATCATGAAAATGCACAAATAGCAACAAACACATGCCAGTGTTGCGATTCTTAAGTAATCGCATAAAAAGCACTAGATTGTAATCAAAATTGTGAATTTAAGAAGAGCACAAAAAGCAAACAGTGCGGACTTGGTTGCAAAAACGCAGAAAAAGCAATAAACCATGAAAAAACTCCATGAGCTATTTCTGCAATTTGTGCGATTTGCAATTTTTAGACACCATGGACACAGGTATTATATTAGATTGCTATTTATGCGATTTGTGCGTTTCATGCGTTTTGTAAGTACACGGTGACAAAGGTGATTGCTCTTTGTGCGTTGTTTGTATCTTTTAAGCACAAGATGATTTAGTTGATTGCTATTCCTGTCTTATTTGTGAGTCCAAGCCCCAATAACGAGAAATCGCAGGTGCGGTAACGTCAAGATCGCTGCGGCTCGAAACCAGGCACCGATTTTAGGTGCATAGTCAAAAGCGCACCCCTTTATGCATTAACATAATTTTTCAGGTGATTGATGGTTTATTAGGTCCAATTTATTAAGAGCACCGCAGGGCAACATAGTCCAAAGAATTAGCATTTTGTACAAATTGAAATTTCAATTTGAATCAAACAAATTGAAACGCACAAATCGCAGAAATAAGCACTTAACTACCAGTGAGTTGTTATTTAACAACAAAAGCGCACAGATCGCAGTAATAGCACTCAATTATAACACAAAGTCGTAACAAAACGCAAAAAGCGCATAAGTAGCAGTTATAGCACCAGCTAAAATATATTTGTACTTTTAGAACGCACAAAACGCATAAATAGCAGTAATAGCACCCACTTAAATAAATTTGTACTTTTAGAACGCACAAATCGCACAAATAGCAATCAAACATAAGACAAAGTCATCACAAAGCGCATAAATAGCAGTAATAGTACCCACCTAAATAAATTTGTACCTTTAGAACGCACAAAACGCAAAAATCGCAAAAATAGCAATCAACTTAGTAACCCTGAAAGCATGAAACGCACAAATCGCGGAAATAGCAATCAAATATATACCAAGTGTCTACAAGTCATAAATCGCACTAAACACCTCCTCTGTCAAAGCCGTTTTCTTTGGACTTATACTTTTCACGTAATGGTTTGGGGATCGTAGTATACCAGTAAAGGATGCTTACCAGCTAAATAACTCGACTTAAATTAAGGTGACCTTGAGGATGAAAAGTGGATCATGAATTGCACCTTTAAATTTCTCACCGCGATCTATCACAGACGATTTTCTCAAAATAAAAAAATCCAAACTTGGTGAAATAATACATAATGCATTCTGTAGTTCAAATCCGAATAGCATAATTGATGCTTTTCTGTTGTTTAAAAGCTTACTTTTTGAATAAGGTATAACTAAAATTAAATTGTCTTCAAAAAGGTTCGATTAATAATCTGCTCAGCAGGACTGTTCTGGGGTCTGGTTTCGTTCTGCGTTTAGGAATTCAAGTCCTGCCAATATAACCATTCTATTCTGTTTTGATTACATGTGTATATTTTCTTTATAGTATCAGCTATATTTTCTTGTTAATGTAACCTAATGTAATTTTTTATCGTCGTTGAAATAACTGACGATTTTGATCCAGTTTGATATTTATATTTAAAGTACCTCTGAGAATTTAATGTTTTACGACAATAATTTTGAACAAAAATATTAACTTACGTTTGGCAAATATCATACAACCCCCGAGGAAACAGAAAAAGTAGGACAGCTTACTTACAAGTGGCTTACATTTTTTTACTCTTAAATCGGTCACTTTATCCAGGGATAAGTTTCAGAAATTATATCAGTTCTGCTTTGTCTTATGTAAGACTATCTCATAATGATTATAAATGCAGTCTAATAAATACTATTGCATTAGTTTGTCTTAATATCGTCCTAAAATATATGGTTTTAAAATATTTGTGTTGAGGGTATTTCACACAAAATATTGGTTGTTTGACATAAAGCGATAAATATTCCATGCTTTAATCTTAAGATAATTTATATTAACACATATTACCTATCTACCACCAAGATATAAGTGAATTTTTTGTACTCCAAAATTGTGATAACTTTTACTCCATTGTGATATTTTGTTGTTGTTTAGATTTAATAACAATTGACAATTATTACAATTGCATAAAAAATCGTTGTGTAATTTTTGAAATAAAAATCTGGTCGATTGTACATGTACTCTTTGTGATAATTATTTTCCAATAGACAAAACTACCAGCACTAGTACTTCAATTTGTGAATAAGGAAATAATCTATGCAGCACTAGACAAATGACATTTCTTTGACAACAACACCATCGGATATTTTTCATAATTTGTAACATTTCACTAAAACGCACAAATTGGTTGTATAAAAGCGTTTGAGTTCCTAAAATAAACGGATACCTACAGATAACTTTGTTAATATAACCAATGTTGTGAATTTCAAAGGTCAGGAAGATGAAAGTACTTAACGCATTGGAATAAGTAACAAACCAATAAAGCACATCAAATGGATTTGACATTCACTTTATATAGTAACGATACAACATTTCAATGCCATTATATATCCTGCAACATTTCGTCATATGTCGTTATTCATACTCGCTGTGTTACGTGTATGCTGAACATGTCAATTTGATGGCTGACATGAAATACCTTTTGTCTTACACATTAAAATATTTCCCCCCCCCCGTTTTATTCAACAATTTCAAAGCTCTTTGATATCAAATATATCCATCGAATTGCATCAAATTGACATTTGATGTGTACTCTAACAGATGATGATAAATTGATAGACTGATATTGGTTTAAAATATATTGATGTAAGGGTTCAAAATATGTTTAAAAAGCTTAAAGGTGTAGGATCCTATTTTAGGATGTGTGTAATGTTATTTAAACGGATTGACCTTTACCTCTGAAATGCATTGTGCAAGGTTTCAACCTTAGCTTGTGTCTTGTTTTCTCATAAGAGGCAAAAGAAAGTATGAAACCCGGGGGATGAGGCTAATATGTAAATACAAAAGAAATGAAAAATAGGTACACAAATTAATATTAGGGATCACTTCAAAATTCAACCGGCGGTTGACCACCCGGAACCATCGGATCTGGGCAGTTGCTATTGTTATGAATAATGTTAACCGCCCAGAACCGCCGATGAAGTTTCGACCCCTTACGTTTTGTGTTATATCTCCGAAAGTATAAAGAATCTGGAGATTAAATTTTGGATTCATAATCAAAAAAATGTTGGCTTTCATTTGGCATTAAAAATATACTACTTCCTGTTGAGCACTGGGGATGAGAATGTGATCAGAATTGAGCGATTTTATATAAAAAATAATAAAATGCACAATTTTCATTTCCAGCAGTCCAACCTAAACTTATTTTATTGGAAAACTCCAAATAATCATACTCACATTCCAAGTTTGCATTTGGTGTCACCTTTTTCAGATAAATAACGGCTCACGTCAGCCTTATCTACAGGTCACGTAATAAAAACAAAATCTCGCGACCGAGTATTGGGCACAAGACAAGCCGTGGCAATGCACGATGCTAACATCAGATGACTCGTCGCGACAAAAGGTACTTGTTATCGAAATCTTGATACAAATCGCTTGCAAGTATGAAGAGCTTATATTAGGTGCCTTTTGTACATAACATCAACGCATTTATTTCCTTTTTTAATCATTTTAAAGGTCTTATATAGGCAAAATCAATTTTTTAAATGTCATCAATTTTTTTATATGTAAACTAGCATGATCGATCAAACAAACCACTTATTACTTCCTAAAACAAAAATGATGTAGCGGTTTATGTTTATTGCTTCAAAGGGCTCAAAACTCGTTGATTTTCATTGAAAACGGCGTATGTTTCTTTTTTTATCAACAGCAGAAAAATTAACATACATTTCATCGGAAAAATTATAAATTTTCATACGTATTGGTCCTGTCATTATAACTACTTATTTTGATTACTAATGCATGTTCTTTTTATGGTATCAGCAGCATTTTCTTGTTGATGTAACCTAGTTTGTCGTAATAACGTAAAGTGATGTAACCTTGTCCTAGGCAGGAGATGTTTACTAGTTGTCAATATTCTATGGAGTCAATCTCATCTTTCTAAATAGACAAGATGAATCAGCTGATCAAAGAAGTAGAGCCGAAAGAGTTGAAAATATTGACGTACCTCATAGGAACTACATATGTGACCGTCCACCCCAAATCAAGGAACCCGACAAAGGTTGTCATGAAATACAATAATTGAGATAAGCCTGTCCAAAGATCAGTAAGCCCTATATTTTCTGTTGATTGTCCTAAAAATGTTCCGTATTTCCAATTTACTTGAAATAAGATTTGCTGGTGGTGTGAATCTGTCAACAACAACAAAAAAAACAATTTACGATCTTGACATGTAAACCTTTAGCGCAAAATAAAGTTTGCTGCATTTACGGCTTTTGGGTGGACGACCACATATATAAGACGACTATAAGTTTATGGTAATAAATATTAGTTTAAATTAACCGATACGTACAACCTTCTGGGTAATCAGAGAATATAGAGCAACTCACTGACTGTAACTTAGTGACACGAACTATTTAGCTCAATGTGCGCACCGGAAATATAGTATATATATGCATATATATATATTGGCCATGATATTGTCGTGGAATATCAGTGGGCAAATCACAGTAATTTGTTTTATTTTTTTAATTTTCCAATAATTTGACTTTAATATTTTTATGTTGAATATGGCTTTTTCTTGATATTAATACATAGCTACGCTGAAAACTTTAACTAGTCAAGCAGCTGCTTGACTAACTTTAAACTAGTCAGGCAGGTTAGTCCTGCTTGCCTGATTAGTTTGACGTTGGTCAAGCCAGGCTTGACTAGCTTTAAACTAGTCAAGCCTTGACTAGCTTGTAAACTAGTCAAGCCCACTTGACTAACGTGAAAAACCTTGCTTGACGAGTTTGCCAGACTGAGAGCTTGACTAGCTTGACAGTACAAAAGAGCTTGACCAACTTCAAGTTGGTCAAGCTGGCTTGACTAGCTTAAGTTAGTCAGGCTGAGCACGGTCAGGTGGAGTCATTGATGGCAACATGGTGGACAGCACAGGCATGTAAAACATCGTGCCGTTGTTTGACCTCATAAATATCACCATTATGTACTGATGTATCGTGAATCATAACATTTGATTATATGCAGCTCACGGACTATTTTGGTCATATGTCACTCTTAAACCTCTCTCAACATTATTGACGAATTAGCTATATATACATCGTGGATTAAGCTTAAAAGCTTGTTATCGTACATGCATGTGCACTGGCGTGCTCGACTAGCTTGCCTGACTAACGTTGCCTAGTCCCGCTTGACTAACGTATCGTTAGTCAAGTCTGCTTGACTAACGTTAAGTTAGTCAAGATGTGTACCGTCTGGACTAACTTAAAACTAGTCAGTAACTAGTCAAGCGACTAGCCTAAACTAGTCCAGCTTGCTGGACTAACGTCAAGCTGGTCAACAGACTAACTTAAAACTAGTCAAGCAAGTAAAATGAGACTAGTCCAGCATGCTGGACTAGGCTAAGTTAATCATCCTTGTTAGTCCAGCAATACAGACTAACTTAAAGCTAGTCTAGATGTGTACCGTCTGGACTAGCTTAAAGTTAGTCACACTGACCAGTTTAGGTTTTCAGTGTAAGGTTGTTTGTCTAAGAGAATAAACATAGTTTTAGTTTAGGCAATATCGCATTGCTGTGCTGTGTTTGTCCCAAGAAAATTTGACAAACACGTCAAGAGATCTATCATCGTGCAGTGCTTACCGTCACATTTTCAAGCATGACAAGGATGAAATTGCGCACTTCATTTCTTGACGTAAGCTAGATACTCCATAGTATAAAACTCTTTAAAATCCTTCTTATTTGCTCAAATTAATTGCTCATCATCAAGACAAGTATAACTTAATCGGCATAGCAGACTTGATAACATAGACAAATTCAAATTTTGTTGATCTACACTATCCTATCAAAACAATCTAATAAATAAGCATTTAGCTCTGGGCATGATATCATTATGAGAAGTCACTTTGATTTAAAATCATCGTCATTATTTATATGGATGTTAATCATTGTACATTTTGCACTTAATAATATCTCCATAAATACCATAAAATGTAATTAAATATTTAGTATATTTTTTCGGATTATAAACATTTTCCAAAATAGATGAAACTATAATAAATAACAAATTAACCTGATAAAGAATAGTAAGCCCACATAGCAGTAACCTATATTATCTGTGAAAACTTTAATCATCGATCATGTTTTATTTCTGATATATCGTTTTACAACAGCACAATCGAGTATTTCATAAAGTTCGTTAAATATTACAATTACGCACAAACTACATTTGTAAAAATACCTTTGGGTTCCTATAATAGCTAATGTGTATGTTCTAAAAGATAAACCTATCAATACAACCAACGTTGTACATTTTAAAGGTCAGCAAAAAGGAAAGTACTTAAAGCGTTGGAATAATAGCAACCGATAAAGCACATCATATGGAATTGACATTTTACTTTATAGTGAAGATAAGGTTTTGAATATTTTGTTAACGTGTAGTAAAATTGTTAATATTTCCATCAATCGACTTTGAATGTATTATTTCATTCAAGATTCCAGCAATGTAAAGATATGGCATTTGAATTCATAAGTTCAAAACTGTGTAGCAATAAGCAAAAGGGTAGAGCACCCCTTGAAAAACTGACGAGGACAAAGACAGAAAGACAAACAGAAAAAGTGAGAAACTCTTTCTATTTATATATATCTACTATTTATGTGACGGCTTACCCCGAAAATTTAAGAATTTCCAGCAGATTTTCTGTTGTAAAATTTGATACCTTGAACAATTTCAACAAGTAAAGTGTCTTTTAAACCTAAGAAAATGCTGTAACAGATATAATGATAAAATCAAAAATGATGAGCCATCATATAGAAAGAGTGACACGTGCAGGATTATTATTAATTATTTGAAATTACCATCATTATTATAACCAAAAGATCCAAAAACATACAATAATACAAGTGGAACAATTAGAGAAAAATAGTCATGCTCTATTGAGACATTAGAATAACACTAAGCACAAATATTCAGGCTTTCTTAAAGTAGGACAACAAGTGACTTGAAATGAACACCAAACATGCCAGTCATCTACTTCCGTTTAGTTAGAAACCTTGTCTCTTTTGAAATCCCTGTTATGTTTGGTGTAGAATGCCCAATGCTTATGTTGTTTTATGTCACTAAAGAAAGGAACATTCTCAGCGTCTTGTTTTGATATAAAGCAAAGACATGCTATAGCACAAACTGTTCACTACGAAATTCTCTATCTATCATACTTGCTTAGAACAAGAAAATGTTGTTCAAAAAGGGTACATTTTGCTTTTTGTAATTGCAACATATGACTTCTTGTAATTGTCACAGTGACATAACGTTGTAAGGATTAAGGATCAATTGTAATTGGTATTTAGGATTATTCGAATTTAGAATTAATCGAATATGTGTTTTAAAAGTGTACACTTTACCTTTTCTAATTAAACAATTACATCACATGACTTCTTGTAATTGTCACTATGACACAATGCTGTAAGGATTTAGGATTAATCGAATTATCTTTGAGCCGTATTTAGGCACAGGCACACAAATTTCAAATTGATATAAATTTCGTGGAATTGAGTTTATTAGAAAGAAAGAAGTTATAAAGAGATAAGAAAAAGAGTTATAAGAAACCATGATGTAGACTTTGCTGAAAGTGTGCCATAATGATAAATTGCCAGAATTGTTATTGTTTTTATCAGAATTGTGTTAAATACCCTATCAAACACATGTGCAGTTTGGTTAAGGACCTCCATCTGGAAGTGGGTTAAATTGAGAGACCCTTCAGAGACCATTTCAGAATGTTAAATCTTGAGCTGTTTTGGAAAAAGAAGTATTTATATCAACACGGAAGCATGGTACTGATTAAAAGCTTCAAATACTGTATTATATGAGAAACTTTAAATATTATACATCCTATAGTATATCTTAAAGGTGTAGGTTCCGATTACATTCTCATCTCACTGGGCTCAACCGGAAATAGTATATTTTTGATACTATATCAAAGCCCATATTTTTCTTATTATAAATCCAAAATTTCACTTCAACATTCTTTATACTTTTGGAGATATAGCACAAAATGTAAAATTATTGGTATACCCAGTTTCTATTTCTTTTGAATTTTCATAACAGCCTCATCCCCAGGATTGCACACTTTCTTTTGCCTCTCAAGAGAAAACAAGAGGCAAGCTGAGGTTAAAATGTCACAATATGCATTTCAGAGGTCAATGTCAATCAGTTAAAGCAAAATTACACACATGCTAAGATAGGAACCTACACCTTTAAGCACCTGAATTTAGATTTTCATTGCAAATAATTAATTGATAACATATCCATTAGGATGAGCATTTGCATTTTAATATACTTAATAAAGCCCTGTATTTGTATTTTAATATATTTGATAAAGTCGGTGTAATGAAATACAGCGTCCGTGTGACTGAGGGTCCTAGCTACTACATAATTATGTAGAACGTACTTGTACATGTGCGATAAATAAAACATTGATTGTGGCTTATTCCGTGTAGTTCAATTAGACCCGGACTCCTTGTTATGGAAGACACTCAGTCTCATTACATCGGCTTAATGTTTAAATATTTTATCACGCACATTAACATTTGTGCATTCACGTCAAAGTCATTCTCGATCGTTTCGTATTTCTTAAAATGGTTATACGCTTTGTCTAACAGACCATTTAAGGCCTTTTTAGTATAACTCTGACATTTGAAAATTCAATGTACTATTGACTGCAAAGGTGTTCAAACTCGTCTTTATCAACAGTAAAAAAACCCACAATATTTCTCGATGTTGCGATATTTTACAAGATCGGGAAATTACATTTTGCTTAATTGACATGTACTATAATTGTCATTGAAGCTAATGGATAATTTTGCAGATGTATGTCAGCCCCTTGTTCGCCACTCGTAAAGTATACGAAACCTATAACACTAAAGTAACTGCTATCATTTGTTTAGAGTGTTGTTTTGGGCATGACTTAATTGTTTTATGTTTGTCTGGTTTTGTTTTATATTAGGCCATACTTGTGGTTACGTGTATCCTCAGGCCCTACCCAGAGGATGACCATTTCAGTCCTCCAAGATCTTTTGTCAATCTCATCAATATCATGTGCTTTTTAATGTTTGTAAAGCGCGATTTTGTTTAGAAACAGCAACATCGTTCATAGTTTTTTTAAACAATGTAAATTTTCAATCCGATACATGTATTTCTATAAATATACAAACGAAGTGTGTTGAAGTCTAAAAAGTGTGGATGATATATAGATATGCTTCACTGAATGAACATAGATTAAAAACCCATTTTTATTCAACGTTCCAAGTTCATTAGTTCAATATAAGTATCAGTTAGATGTTTTGCAGTTAATTTTAACCTCATTGCATGCATCATCAACATTTAAAATATCATCAACATTTAAATATGGCGACGTAAAACTAACTATCTTTCATTTAATGTACCATATTAGTGTAATGGAAATCAAATAATCAGGTGTTAAACGATTAATCAACTAATTTGTAAGTTAATTTGTATGTATTTGATGCACCACATCCGGATGGTCTAATCATGATGATCCTTAGTAAGCTAATATCCAGACGAAAAAAATACGTATTCATATAAATTTTAAAAAGCCGCTTGCCTGTGTTCAGATTAATTAGACCAATCATGTTCACAGCTGTCTAGAGAGGTGTAAATTCTTACATATGGTAGATCAATATTTTGTTTCTTGCTGTAAATTATTCATGTTATTACTGAAATATCACTAAATCTTTAAACTATCATTCACACTAAATGTTTCGAGATATATCTTATACAAATAAATCATAATCATAGTATAGCCATAATCATAATAGTGCCTCTATATTTCTTTTGCTCTGTTTCAATGCATTTGTCTGATAATTTCTCAAATTTATAACTCACCTGTAATTAGGTATGAATGCTTGAAATTGCATCTGTAATAAAATAGGTAAAAACAAAACATTTGATCAAGATGATGGATGAAACAGAGTGTTGACACATATCATATAAAAGTGCAAAGAAAGCATTGAAGAATAATTAAAGATGAATAGACATTTAAAAGGCAAATATAAAAGAGCGTTTTGTTTTACTCATTGTTTAAAAGCAACCTGTTAAATGTTTCATAGGGTGCGACTCATTTTATCATACGTCATCCACTTCATCCATACCTACTTTTTTTTTGAAAATAGTAAAGTATCTTTTAAACCAGACCAACATTATGACATTTCATTAAATTATTGAATCGATATGACAGAAAAATTGATGTACGATGTAACAATACGAATTCCTTACCAATAGCATGCTTTCCTACCTCCACCCGTCGCTGATTCACTTTAACATTTTAAATTATTAGCAGTAATGATTCACTTATTTCAAAGTAGTACTTTGCTTATTTGGATTTTATTCTCATTTTTTAAAGATGATATTTCATAAGATAAACCAAAAGAATATGACAAAACTAATGCATCATCACAAAATAATTCTTCACATAACAACTTCACCCTTTTTAGTGCCAACTATTGTCATCTGTTACTTGAAGAAAAGCCTACAGATTTGTCCTCATGAAGCCATGACCTACATTCAGCACGCTCTACTAGTATCGTAAATGTGTTTGTAACACAAGTGTCAGTCCATGGACTTTATCTACATCTACCTAGCTAAATCAATTAGCTAACGATTTCCTGAGCATACAGGTACCAGATCCTTTTTATCTGTATCAAGATGGTTTCTTAACATGTTAACCCAAGAAAAAATTTAGTGATCGATGAAAATTCAAGGCATCTTGCAAATTAGACGGTGGTCAATCTCATTTTCTTCTATAAATATTGCATACGTTTATACGTTGGTTGAAAATAGTTCTCTTAATGAAGTTATAAATTATGTAAAGACGTTGATTTCCAAACTTTGGACAGCGAGTTAAACACTCGATATTTGTTCAAGTAATCTATATACGTCATATATTGAAAATTGAATGCAGAACCATATATAAAACAAATTGAATTTTCGCCAAAGCAATTTTGGCCGACATTCGTTCACTTCCTGCTTTTAGTCAACAATTGTTTTTAATCATTAGTTTGCATGTATAAGTGTCGAATTTAAGTGATGTTGCTTCATAATTATGACTTTGAGATATTTTGTAACTATTTCTACGAATGGTGATTTTGATGGTTTTAAGAAGGGAAGTACTACATTTCTTCATTTCTGTATTTCTTCATAGCATTCTTACCTAAATGAAAAAAAAACAATCATCATCTTACTTGTTGAGTAGAAACTTAAAGTAATCGATTCTGCATGCTGTCAAACTTATCATTTTTAACGACTAGATTCGGGTTAATTAAATCACGTGACTTGCTTTCATATAAGGTTCGTATTATCAATACAGCTATGCTATCAATTAAAGTCCAAACATCTTTTCATCTTACTGTCACGTGGGAACTGAAAGCAGTAAAAACCATAAAGTTGGATATGCCTTTATCATCTTGTACCATGATCCAAAATGTAAGCTAGTACATATCATTTTATGACAAAAATACTCATTATAGATTTGACTATCAAACTTTGGACGGGTGACTTAGAGTCTCAATGCTCATTTATACTATATTATAAATTGTATGTCAGTATTCAGAAGTACATATATAAGTGGGTATAATAATAAAACAGAAAAAGGAGAGACACAATACGTCGATCCTGGGTTTCCCAACCGGAAATCAATCTTTACCGAAATGTAATCCCACAATGCACTGATAAAGCATAACAATGCACCCAAATATGCGTGAAATGGATGCGCACTACCACCAATCCTAAACAACAATTCAAATTGCCCGCTTTTAAGTATATGAATTGGAGGAGCTAATGTCACGCCTTATTAGTTTTATAGGCAAAACTGTGTTTGAGCTAAAATTTCGGTAAAGATTGACTTCCGGGTGGAAACCCAGGATCGACGTATTGACAACTCTGTACAGAACAAGTACTATCTCGCGTTAATTACAAAATATAAATAGAGGGTAGAATGTGATTTCTAATTAAAACAGTTATCACATATGCATACATGTGATAACTGTTTCTTATGACGATGCGTGTACAGAAAGTGGATCATTAGCCAGAGTCCATTAATAAGTTATTTGGATCACTCTACATAGAGTTGTATCTCCCACAAATCAAGTGTTTCATGGGTATATTAATGATAAATTCAAATAACGTCTTAATATCTTATTAATTTTAACTACATCTTCGACGACAAAATTGTTATGATATAATTCAAAACAAAAGAATATCTAGTGTGTTTTCATAAAACCGAGAATATCTTCTCTGAAATAATAACTTAACTACTAAGTCAATGGCTAAGATTCACTTCAAGAGATGCACGTCAATAATTAAACAGCCCCTGAGCTTGTCATAGGATCGGGATTTCAGCCTTTTCTTGGAAAGTGAGAAATTGAGTTGCAATTTTAATAAAGGCTTACTTTTCACGCTTGTCAGTGTTGTCAATAGATCTAGTTGAAAACAATTGTGTCAAATATAACGAAGGATATGAAACGTAAAAGGTCATTGTATAACTATGCATAGTTAATATTCTTTTTTACTATATATGTCAAGGTTAGTTTAATAATGATTATTGATGTTCCAAATACGGGATCAAGGTGTTAGGACAGCTTGTATTGTTTAATTTCTTTATTGCTGATCTAAAAAATTGATTAAGGAGTGACTAATCTACATGTATACATGTATTAAGTATTAATATTAAATAAATAAATAAATAAATAAATAAAAAAATAAATAAATAAAAAAATAAATAAACAAATAAATAAATAAGTAAATAAATATTAAGATTAATTAATTAATTAATTAATTAAATGAAAGTAACAAAGCAAATCTGGACTAGATAGTGTAGCAAAAGTCTTTATATGGAATGGAAATAAGCACCGAAAAGAGTAAAACAATTAGAAGTGCAGCTGACATACCAAGCCAAGAAGTTTTTATTGGAGGCGAATTATTTAAAGAAGTCCAAAATGTTATATATATTTGATGCCTTTATTACTGTTGGTGGGAAGTCTGAACAAGAGCAAAACAAGAGTGGCCAGATAACTACAGTGTTTGACATAACTAACGAGAATTAATAAGAGTACAAACATTTCAACGAGCACAAAAGTCCACCTCTTTCACTCAGCAGTCTTCTGTATGTTTATGAAATCTGGACACTCTCGTCAAATCTATTTAAAAAACAGATGGATGCTTTTGGGGTTAAACGATACCGCCGTCTCCTGAGATTTCCATACATGCTGTAAAAATTGATTTAATATGCAGCCCTATCAACAGTTGCGCAAATTACAAAACATCGTTGTATCGGGTTTGCCTAACAGAGTTGCAGTACTGCAGAGTTGGCCCTTGAACACCCGTTCTGCAACAATAGTTTTGACTAACATTTTGAAAAAGACATGTGTCCAACGATGTTATTTGTATTTTGCGCAACTGTTGAGTTGCAGTTTCGTTGCAGGCTCCTTAACCAACGTTTGGCAAAACTAACCTCATATTGCTCAAAAGAAAAATAAACTTTGGTCTTTAAAACCACAGCAGTATCCTTCATATTCCTATCATAGTTCTTAAAAAGATAGACCTACGTTATTCTAGTAGTTCAGTGGTAGTTCGGTGTTTTAACTATTATGTTATTTTGAAGTGCGATGTGCGATATAGGGTTCAGTCAGGTCCCAGTTTACTAGTTTATTTTATATTAATGATATTGCATTAAAAGTCATATAAAGTGTAGAGATACATGTATTTTATTAACTCTATCCTTTAACCTGAAGGATTAATTTTAGCATTGTCTTTAGTCTTTACCTTAGAGAGCTTGTAACGAGGTTAGCCTGCGGGAGTCAGCTTGATTACTGCAGGAGAGTCGACCAGACTTGAGGTATCAGATAGGATAAAACTAAGTTAGGATATTCCTTGAGGTGAACTTATTCTCATTCGTACAGACATTAAGTTTATTTCAGATTACACAACTGGTTCAATGTGTCATTTCAAAAGAACGTAGAGCCGGGTCACTACGCAGTCGCTCAGCGTTCTTTCAGTCATGGCAAAATCTCTAACTAAGCCGAATTGTAAGAGTGCAAAATATTGTTTCCTATCTACAATTTCCTTCATCTATAACATTCTCTATTCCTCCATCTCATATATCAGATGGCAACTATTTTTTCCATTTATTGTAAAATACATGTTTCTGAATAAAACATAATATACATGAGTATATATTATTGTGGACTTCCCTAAGGAGATAAGTATCAGGAGTTATATGGACCAGTCCTCTTGTTATTACTGCATAAATGATGTCCATTATGTATTTCGGCTTCAGTCTTTTCATAAAAAATATACATGTATAACAACAAGAAAATCTTGCTTGGTGTCGATGAGTTTAAAAGGTTGAAGCAAGGATATGACTAAGTTTGTAACGTTTTTAATGGTCTAACATAATATATTTGGAATAAAAACACCCCTCAATATATAATCTATGCAATACGACGTAAATCATGATATCTTTATACGATCGTATCTAGACCATCTAGAAAATAAATGAATACCAATTCTACTACAATAATTTAACTTATAGATACGTGACAACTGATAACTTAATTATAGGAATAAAATTGAAATCAATCAGTTCGTTTAACTTTCAGGAAGAGAAATGTAAAATAGATCAAATCGTTGAGTTCGTGTTCTAGCATCTTTTAATATTTTCTGTTGATGTAGCCTGATTTACCACAGCGAGGTAATATTCTGTTATCTATCTCATTACCTGATATGATTAGGCAGTCGGTTTGGCGTAGATGTAACCTCGTTATTAGGATACCATACTTTGTAGTACTAGTAGAAGTAAAGTATTCTGGCCATGATTAGAATACAAATCTTACCGTGATTTCGTTCGGATGAAGTAAATCTTGTTTGACAGATGTTGGTGGATTGTTAGCATTCCTAAAACCTTATTAAAGAATATAAATGGTTGACCAACAAAATAATTCAATGAAAGCACACCCAGTGTACTTTATCACATACCATAACCTGATCAAAATACAATATTTAAATGACTGTCACGTAGTGTCATTTGTCGTATTTAAAAATATAGAAATATATTTGCACAAATCCCATTACAAGGTCATTTAAAAAAACGGCCATGCCATGTCACACTATCACTGTTTCAGGCACACAATATTGCAACAGAGCTATATACTGACATTATGATACCTGCAGTTCATGTAGTGTGTGGTAATAATTAGTAATAATTTTGTTATCTTTATCTCCTTTTTTACTGATCGAGCATGACATATCAAACTGTAGTAGAATTTCACAAACAATTCATTGGAAATCTTTTACAGCATTCCATCTACAAAATAAATAATGTTTGTTAAACATAAGTTAAATGACCTTGAAGCACACCCAAACCAATAGCTAGCTACTGAAAGAGCTAGCGAAAACATGGATTTGCTCTCAACTCAATGTAAAATAAGGAGTAAAGATAACCTTTTATCTCATCATACCTATAGCAAAACATGTTGATGTGCAACGGGAAGACAACGTGTCCTGTCTAGATTACTAAGGCGGATTTGAAAACAATCTATTGCACAGGATTCTGCAGGAAGGGGGAAAATGCAGGGGTCAAATTTGAAACTTAGTCAAATCTTTAAAACCATTCTGACTATTATTATAAGGAAGCAGACATGATAAATGTACAATTTGTAAATGTAAATATTGTGTAACCTCTGGAAGTGAAGGTCGATATTTGAAACTTTTTGTTGTATGATTGAAATGTGTGAAAAGATATTGATGAGAATAAGCAAATGGTTATGAAAGGGTCAAGGGATTAAATCAAAAGTGTAGACATGTCTTTCATTAAAAAGATACTATACTTTGATCAACACTAAATAGGCGGGAAGTATGAGGTTTTTCTTCATCCGCCAGTAAATATAATCCCGCTCACACGCACGCCATAGATACTGATGCGCGAGTTACACATACAAAGCGCGATGTGTCTTCGATAGTAAAGGTTACCCATGCTTGTTGGGTAAACATGGTATTTGAAGCATACTACTTTGCCCAGAGACTGCACACAGTGTTATTTTTTGTTATTTTCACAAATTCTAAACACACGTTTCGAATACGTAGTAGTGGTTTCCTGGGTAAATATTTTTTTTCAACATTACATTATGCAGCGTGACTAATGACGTAATCAAAATAGTAAAGCAGGTCACTAAGTATCAAGAAATAGGCCTGTTTCATTAGTTGTTTGTGCATATAGGCGACACTTATACTGATGAGTCAACTAAAATATTCCCTGATCCGCATTGCCAAGCATCTTTCTTTAAAGATGAGGTTTTTTTTTAATATAAACCGAATATGTCCACACTTAAACAAAGAGTACTTGATAATGATTGCGAATGTATTGTTTTCAAAAAAGAAAAGCAAAATATCACTTAATTGATATATTTCACACAGGTCACACAGAGGAATGAATACTACGAAAACATTTATCACATCCTACAAGTTTACGGCAATTCATAAACTAATAATAGAAGGCTAGCTATAGCAATGCTATTTGTTCAAGAAGGGTTGCTTTAAATAAAACTTGAATCTTCTCTGCACTGTTGTTTGAGGTGGACATTTATTCATTTTAAACCAAAAATTCAATTCTTTTCTTCACAGAAAGTTGAAAAAAGCAGTAAAAGTAACTGTTTTGTGTTGCATAAAAAGGTTTGAACCCAAAAATTTCATTTTGTTTGAAATTTGGTTAATTTTGAGCTCATTTATTGTTTTTTTTTTGGTAAATTCAGATATGTGCAAGAATGAGGGCGCTATACATATTTCAAATTATTGATTATATTTGATTACCGATTATATTGTCTAATCTGCGAAGATTTTTGCTAAAATGTTTTAAAAAAAATTCTTGACGTCAGCTGCTTCATTTTTGCACCTAGTAATTTCAGTAGAACACACCAGCATATCCCTTCTATATCCAAAAATGAGTTTTTATGAATAGCGCCGTCTATTTTGACACTTAGAAATAAAATGTCCCTATTTCTATTGGGTTCAAACAACAGTGTCTGGTTAACCTATTTCTTGTTATTCAAATTCTCATATAGTCTTTACCAGCTGACATAGATAAGAACACAACATGATTGAGACAATCTCAGCGCCATGTTTTATCATGCAACAAAGACCCATTCCATGCCGATCATCCTTGCATGCGATGAAATAGATTAAGGGTAGGAGGTGGTTATCCAATAACGTTATATCAGCATAAAACACTGTAACCGTTTATATATTATAGATAGACATCTACTGCACGGGTGTCACATTCAAATTGTATTCGTAACAGCAATTGGTTAATCGTGTTACAGAAAGGGGCTAGGACTAATTTAACATAGTAGTATGTCATGCTTCGTTGAAATCTGATATCTAGAAAATATGTTTGCTTTATTAACTGTGTTATAGCCCAAAATAATGCAACACATGTGTTCTTGTAATAGTCACAGATGTTACAACACATGACTTCCTGAATTGTCAGTTACCTGACGCTAGGATATAATTGTTATCCATTGGTGCACAACATGATCATAACTACTCGTATTCAGTTTAAACTTTTCACTTAAGCGCAGTTGGATTGCAACATTTAAAACTCCTTGAATAAGACTGGTATTAAATTCAAGAACTCTTAAGGAGGGTTTACGGTAATTTTGATTGAGATTTTAAATGACCAGTTTAAGAGACTTGAGATACTTGCACATGGGGTTGTTATATATCAACACAAAGCATAGTAAATGATAATTTAGAAAATTGTACTTTCACATACATATCAATACGAATATGCAAATGAGGTGAGATCAAAGTTGCTTAATTCGGTTGAGGTCAAAGTTGCTTAATTCGGGTAAAGCAAAACTACATGTTACATGTTCCTTAAAAATCACTGTAAGGGTCATCTTTACATATTATTCGATGCATGGTTGATATATGGCTAGGTTATACAGGTAGTGCTTTGCAACCCTAATGGAGGGATTTCAAAATATCTCAGGTGTGCTGCCATGCCAACCAATTTTACAAAAGTGTCAATTCTCTCGCTGGATTTGACTTTGAAAGCTCATAAATCAAAAAGTAAGACAGTTATCAAGATCCCTCCCGGTAGGGTTGTAAAGCATACTTAGATATATATTTGTGACAATTTTGTAGTCATAGAATTTAGAAAATGTTGAGGGTCAAGTTTCCAAAAATTGTCTTTTGAGATAAACACATTTAAAAAGTGTAATAAATAAACAAATAAGATAGATGTTAAGTAGCTTAAAGGAGCCATGTCCTATTGGGTCAGTATTTTTTTCAAATTTCTTCAGATTTTGGTACTAAAATATTCCTCATTACCCACGAGAAATTATACGGCTAAAATGAGAAGATGTGTTACATAATGGTAAGCATGAAATTACTGACACAGTAAAGTATAGGCAAGTGTAATATACAAAATTGCTCATAAAATCAAAACGGTTGTTCCGATTTCATGACAGTGAAAACTAAAATTTGAAAATTCGGACCATTTACCTTTAAAAAGTTATTACTTCACGATCAAATTTGAAACAAATTAAAAAAAGTATTCAGCTCTATTTCTTCATTAAAATCTCAATTTTTACTGGAAAAATTGACAGTAGATCCCCCTTAAAGATGAAAATGGTAACAGTAAATAGAATATTGTCTTACCACACAGGAAGTTCAGCTGCATGCATCCAAATTTTACCAGCTATCATTAAAATTATAGAGAAGAACTAGCGATACTTGCAGTCATTTTGATTTGACCGCCGTGTAAATCCTATGGGATGGTAGCCATTTTGGATTGGCACTCATGGAGGATGGTTCATTGTATCTCCGGTATTGAAGGGCAGCGTACCCGGGGCAGCGTACAACACTTCTCTGGACTTTTTAAATAGGAATTGACATATAAAGCTAAGAGCAAGTCACAATAGAGTGTTTGCACGTGACGTCATCGTACTCACAACACCATTTTCATGGGCCGGATACCAGATCACAACTGATGATGACAAGAATATACAGTACATTTATTTAGTTTAATTTTCAAGTCTTGATTTGAAGTAAATCACAAGTTACAGTCGATTTTGATGTCTTGTTTACATTACAAATTACTCTGACCCCACCAAGATGGCGGCGAGAACAGTTGCATGTATAATGCTTATCGCGTCGTGCAAACCCTCTATAGACGCTGCTGGACACGCAGACACAGTTTGGTCGTGATATAAAATGCACACAGTGTCTATGCGTGAATTGAAAATTTATGCGATATGCCAAGCAATCAGACCCTTTTCTGAAAAAATCCAGAGATCCAATGACTATGCTCCATAAGCAACAACAAGATGGCGGCGAGCAGCGGTTCTCGGTTTTATTTTTTAATGTGGATATGTGTTTAATAATTGATTCCATGAATGTAATAATGCAAAGGCCCGTTGTGGTACCCAAGGTATTAGCAAGACGTACTTCAGTTAGCATTCTTGAAGTTTTGTCTTCATGTCGACATTCAAGAAATAAGTTCGCAGGCTGATTCTTTTATCATGTTGAATTATATGGCCAACAATAATATGAAGCATTTATATCGAAATTAAATTCAGGATCCCAAATGTAATTCAACAAATGACAATAACAGAAAAAAGTAAACATTTGTGAGCCAAATCGTTTGGCTATTAATATCTACAAAAAAACAAACAGAATTTAATAAAAAAAAAATAACAGTTAGTTGTTGGTGATATTTTTCTTCATAGTATTACTTTAACCCTTTAAACCCTGGCCATTCCACTTGTATCTGTACCGCTGACAATATAACCAATAAAAGAACTTTGATTTTGATTTCCCTTTGTTTTTATTTTTCATTTTAAAGTATTCTGAGTTGTTCCAACAACCAGCATACTCAAAATAATACAATTTATGCAGACTGACATGTTCGTCATTTACGTTGTAGTCTATGGGCGAAGCCACAGGGCACATGTGTTCAAAATTGTGACCAAGTTTACGAAAATATGAGGAATTTTTCACTTCTGTTGAGTAAATAGGAGCAAAATGATCTATTAACCACAGATTCAAAGCTAAATGATGTCTTTTGATATAAATAAGACCAAATAGAAAATGTAACTACCCATGCCTGTTGACAGACACATCAAATTTCTGACACATGATGTAAAAGCCCATAAATCGGCTCATCGGGAAAACAGTACATGTACACATGAGCCGGTGCACATCGACTTTCAATTTTTATTCAAGGTTTGTTTATATACCCAAATTTGATGCTAATTTGTTGAATGATTAATGATATACATGAGCGGTGCATCAATGTTGGAAAAATTGTCACAAATACTACCCACAGTAATTTAAGATTATATACGCAGTCATTTTTAAGATAAGACCAACCTGGATTAGATTACATAACCCGCAGAGATATTGACAAGTATCTTGAAAAATATCAAAGATTCGAAAGCCAATGTCCAGTAAGATATACATTGCTTTCATTGAAAGAAAGTCAAAACACAGCGTATAAGGTCTGTTATACATCTTACAGTAGCAAATAACTGATGAAGTTGAGCCTATGCAGTATATTTCTTATCTAAATAGAAGCGACAACGATTAACAGCGTAAAATTGGATTTGTTTTGTAGTACAAATAAAAAAAAATATTAAAACTTACCATCAGAAAATCCAAATTGGATCAAAACGTTCGTTGAGATCTTCAGGGTGGACCAATAAAAGTGTTATTGAAGTTAAATGTCACGTAACTTGAAATCAAAAATAATATGAGAATAGTGTTTAAATATTCATAAACTATCATGGTATCTTGTCCGTGTATGGTGAAAATTTCATTTCAAACAATGCTTGCATTACAAACTTATTGACATTCGTGCAAAAAAGCCGAATTCCACTTTGTCCACGGCCTGGAATACTTTAACAATGTTCACGAGAATCATAATTAGGTCTACAATCAGCATGGGTTTTATTTCTTTATGACGTTGATGCTTATCATCATCATATTAAAGGCGCATATCATTGACTGAGAGTACTATTGACATGCATGTATGCATCACAATAACATACATGTAAGTATGGCGTACTTCCATAATTTAATGTTGGACATTGCAAATGCAAGCTGATGGAGGAATGGTTGGATTTCAGATGGAAACAACAAGTTTGGCTGATATGAATGTATTCAGCTATAGCAGGAATTGGATTGCACATATTAACTGTAATTTCAAAGTTATTAGGATGGACTGAGAAACGGATTCACCATGAAA
>JXSR01S032932.1:10760-29156 GCA_000969725.1 Ophiothrix spiculata | reverse complement strand
AATGCGATGGGGATGCTATCAGAACAGATGATCGCTAAATAAGCATGCATATCATCACCCCAACGGCATACGCAAGCTCCATTATGGCGCGTTTTCCATGCTTGATTGCCGCCCTATCAATCCGCAATATCTATAGGTGGCTACTGACTTAGGTGATAAAGAAGGTCATGGTCAGTAAATTCGGACTGATGGTTGTGATAACGAAATTTAACGTGTCGTCACATCGCTATGTTCGCCTTGCGTAGCCACGCAGCATTTAATTCGACTGATATGATCAAATATCTAATACTTGAATCCTTCGTGCCAAAACATGGGCACATTGAGAATTTTACAATAGACTGATGACATAGATTATTTTGTTAAGTTGTACGCATGAATTCCGTTAATCCATGGAGAATTTTACCAAGTGACTTCCGTTAAGCTGGTATAAAGTCACTTGCATCCAAGGTTTGGCTTATTTAATATCGAACCGAACTTCTGTACTTGTTTCAAATCTTTAAGGAAATCATATTATACTAACATGACTGATGTGAAGTTTACATATAGCGATTCCAAAGTAACGTTTGTGACCGAAAAATTTGAAAATTTCACTTTTAAATGGCTACAGAATCTAGCATAAGCCGGGCGTTTTTCGTCTCCTTGTTTCCATGGGCAAGAAACTTTACTCTACTTGCTCCGTGGTCGGACAGTCACGTAAAGCCGTGGGTCTCCTGTACGAATAGACTCCTTCATGGGGTATGCATGTTATGCAACATGCAAGTACTTGTATCATTGATTGATAAGCATTATATCCACGAGTTTGTTGTTGATAATGGTGCTCACTAGTGGTGTCAAGACATGTAGATGTTTAAAAATTAAATTAATTGCCAAAATCCTGAGTTAAGTTCATGTAACGTTCGGTAACGTTTGTGACATCGCACGGAAATAGTTTTTTTGCTCCAAATGACTTCAAAGTACAAATTCGTGTTAGCGATTTTTTGATTGCGCTTTACACAGATGATGGGTAACATATTTACAAACATTTCATAAAAATGGTAGGGAATTCTATCGTCAGGATTTATTTTAATGCATTGTTTTGTGTGGTAACGTTTGTAAAAAAATTTGAAGTAAAACATGTGCTCATTCATGTACGGATAGAAAAACTTTTCTGATTGGGAAATACTTCTCACGTAGCAAGTAACAAATGTATGACTAAAAAACGTGTTTATGTGGTCGAATAAAAAAATTGCGTGAACTCAAAAATAGTTTTATTTTCAATGGAATGAGCCATATATATTTCGTCGATTAACCCATACACTCATGGGCGTCATTTCAGGGGGGACAGGGGGACACGCCCCCCCCCCCCACATTTTGAAGGGTGGGGGACAAAATATCAAGTGTCCCCCCCCCCCCACGTTTTTGAATACAAACGATTTTGACGCCCATGCATACACTCTAAATGAAACGGAAGCGTTCTAATTTCTCTCTATTTAAACTACTGGAAACTTTTTTTTGCTTGTCATTTTGTCAAAACCACTAAAATTAGTTTAGGGTCAACCAACATGAAAATTGTTCCTCCAAAAGGTCCACTTTTTGAAAATCTGCACCCGTCTTGAAAAAATACTGGCTACGGGCCTGGGTGCCATTATTGTTATAACTTCAGCATGCAAAATATTCTTAATTGATTTTGAAAATAAATTTGCATAATGGTCTGATTATCATGGTTATGAGTATGTTAATTTAGAATAGCACGTTTATCATTATAATCACTGCCGACGGACATTATTATGTCTGATTCGCTTTACATTGCCTGAAGTTAATCTACAAAAACATTTGTTCAAATCATATGTTATTTATGTGACAACCATTTGTTTCAACCTTAGCATAGATGTAAGCATGGTGATAAGACAAAATCAATTGCTACTCAAAATTTTATTATTTTACTGTCTTTATTATATGATTTTAAATGAACTTGTTTTGTCTCTGTATACCAGTTGTGAGACCTAGGGGTGTTTTATTAAAAGATGGTATCTTTAAAGTGTATTTTATAGATAGGCCTTTTGATAGGATTATATCGGATAAATGTATTCATATTTATTCATCTTAGTGGCGAAATTTTAACGTCATCATGCCAACATTAGTAACAAAGGCACTTCAATAATGGTAAAATGTTTGCTGTGCTGCTTGAAATGTTAACTTAATACAAGTTTTTTTATAAAACCAACTTATTTTTTTTTTGTAGATAATCCTATCACACAAAATGGTCCACTCTGTACCACCATTTTCATTTCATGACAGGTAAATATCACTTAGAAGTCATTTGAAGTAGATAGCAGCCATTCATAATGATATATGTAGATAGCGTTCATTGATGAAGTTATATCAGCAATTCCTATTTCGTATAGAAAGTGTTTATTGGTGAAATCATCTTGTAGATAGCAGCAGTTCATGAAACGAGTTTCATTAAAACAGAGACAACATGTTTTAAAAACAAACTGGACAATGTTGTTTAAAACTTTAAACAACAACACTTTAAGCAACTTATTTTTAAACAGCAACATTTTGAACAGTGTTTTGACAGTGTACCCCCGCCCAAAGGCGGTGTCTTCATTGATATGATACACGTCTTCATTACCACCAAAATCCTGTTTATTATGGTGATAATAATGTTTATTACTATAATTCCATTTCATGGGGAATTTAACCATGCAAATGACATCGTCATTGTAATATTGTACAATATTATGTACAATATTTTAAACAAGGTTGAGCGATGATCTATTGATACAGTGGTTGTTTAATATCTTACAAGTTGTTTAAACTCATAAAAAACATTTATCAAAACTTAAACAACATTATTAAGACAACACGCTTTATTAAAAACAAACTGAACAGTGTTGTTTAAAACTTTCAACAACAACATTTTAAACGGTGTTTTGACAGTGTACCCCGCCCAAAGGCGGTGTCTTAATTGATGTATACATGTCTTCATTACCACCAAAATCCTGTTTATTATGGTGATATTAATGGTTATTACTATAATTCCATTTCATGGGGAATTTAACCATGCAAATGACATCAAATCATAATCATGAAGATAATTCTATAAGTGCTATATCATGGTCAAGGGCATGGCAACGTAACGGTAATTACCATGGAGTATGGTTATGATATCATGGTTATTACTATAATTCCATTTCATGGGGAATTTAACCATGCAAATGACATCAAATCATAATCATGAAGATAATTCTATAAGTGCTATCATGGTCAAGGGCATGGCAACGTAACGGTAATTACCATGGAGTATGGTCATGATATCGTGGTTATACCATCTCTCGCATCACTGATAAGATGGTGAGAGAGAGAGAGAAAGAGATGTGGAAAAATCAGTATTAACTTTGGGTTTTACTTTTGAAGGTAGATATAATTTCGATTTCTCTGCTTATTGCAATATTGTTTTATTTATTATTTATTTGTTTACCAATAAAATTATAGTTACATAGTTACTAATTAGTTAGTTAGTTAGTTAGTTAGTTACTCACACACTTACTTACTTGCTTAGTCAGGTACTTAGTTAGTTAGTTAGTTGGCTATTTAGTTATAGTTAGTTAGTTAGTTAATAGGTTGGTAAGTTAGTTAGTAAGTTAGTTAGTTAGGTATTAGTTAGTTAGTGTTACTTTGTTTGTTTATTTATTAATTAATGTTCTATTCCGATCATGCATTGAGCACATAGTTAGCTAAGGTAAATAATTAGTTATGTTCGTTAGTCAGGTAGTTGGGTAGTTGTTTGGCTATTTAGTTATAGTTAGTTAGTTAGTTACTTAATATGTTAGTTAGTTAGTTAGGTGATTAGTTAGTTAGTTAGTTAGTTAGTTAGTTTGTTAGTGTTTCTTCGCTTGTTTGCTATTTATTTAATTTTATTATGTTCTATTCCGATCACGCTATATATAGTAAAAGTTGGAATCGCCAATTCATTTCAATCTATATCCTTTGATCTGGACAGTCTCACCGTCTTTTATGACGCAAAATTCTCCAATAGTGATAATCTCTATTATATCAATCCCATAACTTGAACATGATAAGACAACGAAATGCAAAAGGATGAAAACGATTATAATTAACTAAAATAATTTAGTAATGATGACGATTTTACTCATCTATTGTTCTTTTTCTTTGAGAGGATTTGTAGCGGTATTTTAAAAGTCATGTTGGTGGTGTTTTGTTTTAATTATATCATAATTCAATTAAACTATTTTAGAAATGACATTTATATTTGAAGTATTACTGTGCCATTTCTGGGTAGGCGGGTTATCAAAGATTGTATGTATGATAAAACAATTAAGAAACAGTAAAGAAATAAGTTTTCATGATTATTAAACTTTATGGATCCGGATCTGCAATTTTTGTCAGGCAAACAAAAATCAGAAGAATTTGAAAGGTAAAATTCTAACTAAGAAAATTATGATAACGTCTGTTTTGATATATGTTGCCATTTTTTCTATAACATAGTATACGTAGTTATCCCTTAACTTATGTTTCTCTATTGAACAAATTAAATTGTCTTTGATCAACATAATAAAATATCCGTTCGTTTTACGCGATATATTATTGACACAATATAATCAAGCAGCCAGGTTCGTATGGGGCGTTTAAAAAATGACAATGTACAAAAAAAGGTCGATAAAAATTCCCTAAATGTCCACCAAAAGAACACCTTAAGCACCAAAACAAGTAAATATAGGTCATTTCTTATTAAAATACTACCCAGAATGCTTGTAAAACTAGTGAAATCCTTTTTGTTTTTCAAAACCACTAAAATTAGTTTAGGGTCGACTAAAACGATTTTTTTTCCTCCAAAAGGCCCACTTTTTGAAAATCTGCACCCCATAGTTTTAAAATGGTATCAAAATCATGTAGCGTCCTTTAACCCATGTATACCTCCATGAATGCTACATGCCAGGTGCTATCTACCTAAGATGACTTCATCAGTGGTACTATCTACATTAGATAACTTAAAATGGCGCTATGATTTCATCAAAGGGCGTTATCTACCTACACTCTTAAAAAGAAAGGATCAAATTGATCCGATAAAGTATCAAATATGAGCTTACCCTTTTCCGGATCAATTTTGATCCAAATTCTCCATTTGATCCTTTTCGGATCAAAAAAGAGTGTGTTTGATCCGAAAAGGATAAAATTTGAGGAGAATTTGGATCAAAATTGATCCGGAAAAAGGTACGCTCATATTTGATACTTTATCGGATCAATTTGATCCTTACTTTTTAAGAGTGTATGATGACTTCATCAATGGTTGCTATCTACCTAAGATGACTTCATCAATGAGTGCTATTTACCTAAGATGACTTCATCAATGAGTGTTATCTACCTAAAATGACTTCATCAATGGGTGGTATCTACCTATAGAAAGATGACTTCATCAATGAGTGTTATCTACCTAAAATGACTTCATCAATGGTTGCTATATACCTATAGAAATAGAAAGATGACTTCATCAATGGGTACTATTTACCTAAGATGACTTTATCAATGGGTGCTATCTACCTAAGATAACTTCATCAATGGGTGATATCTATATACCTAGGATGACTTCATCAATGGGTACTGTAAGATAACTTCATCAATGGGCGATATCTACCAAGGATGACTTTATCAATGGGTACTATTTACCTAAGATGACTTCATCAGTGGGTGTATCTACCTAAGATGACTTCATCAGTGGGTGCTATCTATATACCTATGATGACTCCATCAGTACTAAGATGACTTCATTAATCTATCTAAGATGACTTCATCAATTGGTGCTATTTACCTATTTTAGGGGAAGCAGGTGACGCAGCGGTGCTTCCCTCGCCTTGCACCGGAGAGCCCGGGACCTTGTCACGGGTTCGAGCCTCGGTCCGGGCGCTGTGTGTGCAATTGGTTGCCAGTCCAAACTTGCTTCCGCATGCAGGTTTTCCTCCGGGTGCTCCGGTTTTCCTCCTGCACTAAAACTGGTAAATAAATCTGACCATCTGACAGAGGACCCTCATGGAAAGCAGTGCCAGACAATGATGAGGCTATCCTCTATAGATATGTCATATTTATTTATGTATTTATTTACCTGATGACTTCATCAATGGGTGCTAAATCTATAAGATGACTTCATCAATGGGTGCTATCTATATAAGATAACTTCATCCAAATGGGTGCTATCTACCAAAGATGATTTCATCATATTATGTTATCTACATCATAACTTCATTGAAGGAGTCTATCTATCTAAGATGCCTATAAGATGGCTTAAGAGTGATATTTAACGACGACTACTTAAAATATCTACTTATAAGATGACTTTATCAATGGGCACTTTCTACCTAAGACGACTTCATCTATGAGAACTATCTATACCTAAGATGACTGTTCTAATGGGTGCTATCTATACCTAAGATGAAATGGGCATGCTGTCTGCCTAATTTGGCTTCATCATCGGACGGTGCTATATCTATACGTACCTATGATGACTTCATCAATAGATGACTATAGTTAGTGACGACTGTATGGCTTCAAATGACTTCATTAATCTATTTGTAAAATGGCTTCATTAAAAAAAAGTTTGCCAATTGCTGATTGCATTATAAGTTTTCTTATTCCCATATTGTATTTTGTTTAACTTCTTAATATCGATGTAACCTATTCGTATCATGCCTATCTGAATATTTTTTATTTATAAAGTAGATATCGTTAAGATGAATGATGACGTGTAATGGAGATTGACCAAAAGTTCAATTATTCTGATCTTTGCCTTAAATTAATCACGGATCAACTCAAAGATATTCATCTTATTTAATGGATTGATGCTTTCATGGAAATGATTTCTATCTTTCAATTAGTTATAATATAATGTTGATGTATCTTTTATCTTCTTGAACAAGCGCATAAACATTTACGAAAAATACTGGAAAGCGCAATTTGCTACAATATGAAAAACAAATGAAATTAATTTAAATGTTATCTATAGCTGGTACCTGGGAGTATTATACCTATGTCTTAGAGGTCTAATTAGATTTATTTACAATATATTTCAGCATTTTTTCCAGCAAACTCTTGTCCCATTATTGCTATTGTAACGGCTCCCCTTTAACCCTGATCGACGGTGAGCAGGTTGCTACTGGCTTGCAATGATGGAGCGAATACGCTTGATTTACTTTTGTCTTACGACTTATATGATATCACACCTTAAACCCACTAAGTACAAAGAGATAGTAGAGACGCATTTTTCTGAAGCAAGTTTTGAAATGAGTTGGAAGCGAGTTTATAATTTAATTTATACAGAATAAACATTGTGGCAATATGAAATATTGGGGATATATAAAGAGGATAAATAAAATAACATCATTATATGAAATGAAGAAAAACATCAGTTCCATGAAAGCATCAATCCACACTAAAATATGACGGATCACATTTAAGTCTATATGTGATTAATATTGAGGAACTTGAGAATAAATGAACTTTTGGGTGTTTCCATCTGCATTTTTTAAACAAACACACATTACTAGTTTACCGTTCACGTAAAGCATGATCTATCGTCTATGATTGGCCCAAAACGGGTCACGTGATTTAAGAAAGCTCAAAGGTGTCTAATATGTGTGTTTATCCAAAATTTACGACTTTGGAATACTGTGATCGTGTGCGACAAGACCTTAAAACCTCTTAACAACTTTGCCACGAAAGATGGGCCTATCTATGTCCATGTAAGTTGAACTAAGCTGACTTCTATTTCGTTAAAAATTTCAAACATGATACCTGAATGTTCTGTTGCATAACATGTTACAGATCTGTTTGTAAGTATTGCTCATATTAAATCTAAGAAAAACTTCTCGAATTATTAAAGACCCCGTGTCAGTTTCTTTGACATTTGGGTAACAGAACGGAAAATCTTGCATATACTCGCCGGGATACTCGCACACAAAGCTTACGACACGGGCGACCGTGTCCATAGCTAGCTCTCATTCAGTACATCATACATGATGTATAGTACCATAACTCGCATGTGCGACTCACACAAAATTTCTTCGCTTTATTGTAACTCGCCATGAAGCTATGCCTAATAAGCTTTTCATTATTAAGGGGTAACTTGTAATTGATCACCATAATAATATAATTTACATGGCGGATTGTCTTGCGCTTGACTTGATCTTAATTTAACCACGCTGCCCACTTGTGTGTGTGATGCACTTGAATTTAACAGTTTTCAATGACATGTTCATTAAACCTTTCAAAAGATATTATTATAGAGTACAGATTCTGATTGATAAAAAATACCATAAAATAATGGACGCACTTGTGGCCAAATGACATTTTAAGTCACTGAGTTTCAATTATAAAATAATTGCTGCTGAGTTGAGATGACAATAATGCTGATAAGGATGTTATAGTCAAGAAGAAGCGGAATAAAAAATAATAATCGTCAAAAAAAAAAAAAAGGGGGGGATGATTGTATTTAATTCAAAATAAATGCCTATCAAACTGGACGCAAAATAGGTATATATAGTTTGCCCAAGACACGTGTTTATCAAATTATTGTTTTCAAGTGGTCTTTGTTATGTTAAAGCCACCTATACAAATCTGCAGTTTAAAGTACTGTTTGTGACTTTAACCATAAAAAAGAAGCCAAAATTACTCTTTTGGGATGAAAAAAAATGAGTTTTTGTCATATTTGAATCAATATTTTTCTTAATTATCAAATAATCAAAATATCTACGAAAACATTCTCTTCACTCTAAAATACATGGATTTGAAATAAATCCCAAAGGATTGCAGTTAGGGATCTGATTGATTGAGGGCTAACTTTGAATCTGAAGGATTTAAATTCTTAATGTATTAGATTCGAGTTTCAATTTTGCAGATTTAATTTTAAATCTTTACATTGGTCCTTAACTACAATCCTTTGGGATTTATGTAATTTAGAATAACTATCGCTTAAGATTAATTTAAAAATAACAGGCGTGTTTAGAAAATGGCAAAAATCTTTTTATTGCAATAACAAATTATTTTACCATAACACAGCTTTGAATGTTGATGCTATCAATAGATTTCTTGTCTAATTTAATTTCCAAAAAATATGTACTTTAATATATTTTAATTTATTACATTATAGTTTTCAAGTTTTGATGAAAATGTCTATTTACGAAATTGTGGGTTCGTAACTTTTAAAATTATATAGGCCTATACAATGTGGTCAAAATACCATTATTTTGGTGTCGATGTTATAACCATAAGCCTTTGCATCGGGCATCAATCAGTCAATCTACCATGTCTACTGTATACTTGCATACCCCATGAAGGAGTCTATTCGTACAGGGGACCAATGGCTTAACGTGACTTCCGAACCACGGAGCAAGTAAAGTTTCTTGCCCAACTTGAAACAAGGAGACGAAAACCGCCGCACAGGGGCTCGAACCCACAACCTCTGTATTACGAGACGACGGACCCGTGCTCTAACCGCTCGGTCACGTTCCCCTCGTTCATGAAATTAGAATTTCCAGGCATGCCAGGCCTTTTTTCTCACAAAGTACATGAGGTAAGTGCTAATAAGAGGATTATTGCAATTGTACACAATTTGTTGCTAAGTTGGATTGGAAGTTGCCTTTTCTTTATGGACTATCAAAGCTTGTGCTTTTTGCATATGGGTTTGGCGTTCTATAACCAATGATCATGATGATAACGTTTTTATGAACTCGGATCACCCTTGATAAACAAATGAAGTAAATAAAAATGACCAAATCAAAAATGTTATTCTTATTTTAAATTTATTTTTTGTCATTCTAGATTCTTACAATCTTGAATATTGCAGCATTATAATATCACATAAACATACGGTAATAAACTGGAAATGGTCACATTTACGTTGAGTTTGAAGAAGCAAAATCTTATAACAACTGTATATTTATGTACATATTTACAAATAAGTTATCAAGTTATTTACAAAACAAATAATAATTGAATGTTTCAACTGAGTTTAAATTTAGAGTTGTAACAATACTGTATCATATTTTCATTTTAATACCAGTTCATACTCAATCAGCGCTTCAATCCGACATGCGTTTTTCAACTGTAACCATTTTAAAGTTCTTGTATCTTAATGTTGCAACTATATATAACAACTGAGGCGTCTCAGAATCGCACTGTTGTATAAGAATGTTTAAGTATATAATATATATTCAACTAGGTGTAAATATAGCACTTTAAAATTTAAAATGCTAAAGACCCTACCTTTGTTCAAAGTCAAGACAATTATTAAAAATTTCTGGATCAAATTAATTTTGAAGATACCGTAGGTCCTATCCTATGTTATGAGTATGATAAACCTTAATGACATGCCCAGGTTCCTAAATGGCTTAAATTATGACCAATCCAAAATGATTTGAACTTGTACAGTTCGTATTAAGGCAGAGCTTGATCCTCTCGATGTAATACTGGCTGATGAAAAAGACATTTGGTTTATGATAGCAAGAAATGTAAAAGCATTTGGAAAAAAGTTTCAAAAATTTGCTTCCATTTAACGTATTCTTATAGACATTTTTGTTTTAAATTACATTGTTCAACAAATTTTCCAAAAGCCTGCATTATTAGATGATTACGAAATTGAAAGACACATGTACATCGCATCAGAACCTTTCCACTGTATGTACCATCAGCGTTTTGACATATTTTCGTATGATGACGATTTCGGTCAAAATAAGTAAACAGTTGAATTTTATGATTTTCCAAAAAAATTTGAAGTCGAAAATTTGACTGATTTATAATAGATACCGGATCACATGGAGCATGAATTATTGTGTTGATTTACTGTATAATCATTATATTCGGTTTATGCTTTCCCCTGACTTTTCATATATAGATTTTGAAATACGATCTTCTCAAAAAACAGCAGTTTCATCATATGATAGTATGTCAAAACACCAACGGTACTAACTGAGGATAATTATACAAAATGTTGATGTGAACATACAAGACTTCATACTTGAAATTTTCTTGAAGCAAAGTTAATTTCGATTCAACACACATGATGAGAACTGTTTCCCAGGGTTTGTTTGAATATTATTCACGAAGTCAGATGAGTCAAGTGATGACGTTGGAAGAGTCAAATGAAGCTAGACGCTCACATGACGTCAGAAGAGTTACATGACGCCAGAGTTGCTTACAAATTTCATCGTATTTGCAGTACACAATGTTCAAAAGAACCAATCTTTTGCAAATTGAAGCACAGCGTCTTATATTACAGCAGAGTTTATTGACATGGCTGGATGTGGGAATGCCGCCGAAAGTGCTACCCCTGTTGGAGATGTGTGACCCGGATGACTGGTGGGTACTGTGTGCAATGCGTCCCTCCCGTGAACTATGGATGATAGAGATGATGATACGGCGGGGTGGTGGTGATGGTGGTGGTGATGTGGCGATAAAGGTGACCCATTCGGACTTCCATATTGACAACCACATGGCGCTGAAGATCCTGAAGGTGTAGGAGGGGACGATAACAAACCAGATGATAGCAAAGAAGATCCGGCAGTTCTGGCTAATAAATCAACTGGGGATGTAGCAGTTGGTGCGCCCGGCAAACGCATGTAAGGATGATGATACGGTAGACTCCTGAAAAGTTCGGCTCGCTGGCGAAGTTGAAGAGCATAGCTACTGTAAGCATCGGCTGGTGTGGCAGCGTGGGCTACAGAAGGGACTGTGGGGAGTCCAGCAGCGGGATGGTAGTATGGAGCAGGAGTTGGGACGTAAGGGAGACGACCAGCCAGCATGAGAGAATAGAGGTGGGGATCGACGGCGGCGTGATGTGGCCATGTGCAGGCAGCCAGAGACATTCGCTGGCGTTTGTCCTTCATACGGCGGTTCTGGAACCATACCTGCAGAGAAGATAAGAAATAAGGTATATTAAAAAACAAGAAGAACTGGACATCCATTATGAAAATTTCCCAGATAAATTGTAATGATATTGGAATTTCATAATTTTTGATTTAGACTTAAAAATGTCTGTCTTCCAAAAGAAACTTGATATCTATCTTTGGAGAATTAGGCCTGTTGTTCTTGAATTCTTTTTCAAGACGGGCTATCTGCTCCCGAGAAAATATTACAATTATTTAATTGAATTTATACTTTGTAAAAAAAACAGACATTCTCATTCGGAGGGTATCCCCGGGAGGGTCTCTTTTATTTCTAAAAAGGTCGATAATGACCATAGCCCAACAAACATATCAAAAACAGGAATGTTCAAAATGAAATGTGTATGGACGAATCCTGAAGAAATAATTCGCGTTGTTCTGGCTCAAAGGACTCGAATATTCGTACCTCTGACTCTAAATGGGTGCTCAGTCGGAAACTTGCGTGTCTACTACATAGCAACTTTTACGTAGATAAACAGTAGAATGAAGAAATAACAAGACATTTCTTTAAAAAACGATAACGCGTGCTGGACAGCAGAATCTTGGGTAGTTCTTACTTCATTATTCTGAAAATCACGGCCTAACACTATAATTTCCAGCAATCCGATACTCTCAAAAATACCTTATTTCCAATTTCAAGTATACCTGTAATATATCATCACCAGTATTTTAACTTCAGTAATAAATTGAACCCAACTCATGTAACTTTTTACATGTAACATCTCGTCCCGGAAAATTATTGCAATAATAAGACTTACAGATAAAGATTCTTGAGTTCTACTTCAGTGTAAAGCACTTATCTCAGTAAAATACAAGGTATAGCTAATGTACATTTAATCAACCAAGCTTTCCAGATCTTTCTCGTTATGCATTAAGTTGACAACCTAACATTTGAGCCCCCAAAGTTCATAATTAAGAGTATACAAGCACTGTTCAAAATATTCATGCCAGTCTACATCCCATCTCAAACATATGTGGTACATTATCCTGAAATATATCGCTGATGAGGACAAGAAAACACATACCTTGATGGTGGTTTCTGGTAGATTAAGCGATGCGGCCAACTCACATCGTCGTGGTCTAGATACGTAGTTCTCCTGTGTAAATTCTTTCTCAAGACGGCCTATCTGCTCCCGTGTAAATGCTGTGCGGTAGCGGCGAATTTGGGAGTCCAAGTTTGGGTCACCCGTCAACATACCTGTCGAAGAAACAAAACAAGTGGCGTATAGATTAATTTAGTGATAGCCTATAGTTAAAGAAAGAAAGTCATTTTCAGCCAAGGTTTAAAAGCATATAGAGATGCTTTCACTTAGGGTCCAAGATCTTGCTATATTCAGTTATAAATGCAGGAGGAAGACCGGAGGATCCGGAGAAGAACAAACGAGTATGGACTGAAAACCCTGCGAAGGCAGTGCCTCTTAATTAAACCTTATGTCGATCCCATGAATCAGAGATGTCGTTATTCATATTTTTTTTCTTGACTCGAATTTTTCAAAAATTTCAAGAAATTTCTATAATAGAGGAGTGAAATGATAATAATAGAAAATATATTCAAATCTTGTGAAATGAGTTTTTTTTTCTTTATTCTTAGGAAATATCAAAGCCATTCAGTGTCAACGCTACATAATATTGGTTGTTATTGTATATCCAAACTAGAAAACTTCAAAAACACCATAAGCATGCATAATAGTGAGACACCCCTTCCAAATTTACATTGAAAAAATCAAATCTAATGAAGCCTTTCGGGTTTATCATAATAATAATAAAAATGACAAATAAGCAATATGATTTCTATTTAAAGACATGCACACACACAAAAATTAGATTTATTTTGATTCATCTCCTTTATAATCTGAAATATTATCATTTGAAATTCACAAACAATATATTATACCGTATTTATATCATGCTTTAAAAACTCGTTTAGAAAGTTTTATATTATCTAATATCTTTGAAAATAGTATACAGTCTGAGAAGTCGTGAGTGAAAAAGCAACCCTGATAAAATATACAATAAGTATTTTGAAAGTTTGATTGGGGTTGTCGATCCAGAAAACTTTGTTGTGAACACTCTGATAATGTTTTTAAAACATTTTTTGGAAACAAATGCATGATCAAATATATGAAGAAAATGTGTTCAGAAACGTAATCAATCAAAATTAAGAATCCCTCGACCTTAATTTTCTAACACACTGTAAAGCTTTTATATGATACACGTGTCCTTTCATATTAGTTGTCCATCCATATTAATCAAAACATACTTTGGTATTCATAAAGAGGATAATCATAATTGAATTGACTTTGAATATCATCAAATCCAATTGTTTTTATTTAGGATTTAATTAATCTTTATCGCGGGCTTTGATGTGTGTTTTCTGAATAAATTCATTAAAAGAAAACATCATTAGTATCAATTAACCAATCAATCAATCAATGATACAAGTACTTGCATAACATGCATACCCCATGAAGGAGTCTATTCGTACAGGGGACCCACGGCTTAACGTGACTGTCCGACCACGGAGCAAGTATAGAGTAAAGTTTCTTGCCCAAGGAAACAAGGAGACGTAAACCGCCCGGCCCGGGGCTCGAACCCACTATCTCATTACGAAACGTTAGTTTCAAACGCTTAAAACAAAAAACAAGAAGCTTTCATAACACTTATCAATTGTTTTGAACCAAAAGAATTGTAGAGATGTGTTTATCTGTTAAGTACATTGGCAACTTTTTAAGGAAATCAATTTTAATTTAACACTAAAAGTGACAAACATTACTAAACAAATGTAAATGGTCCAAAAATGATCGAAACGCTAAATAAAAAAAAAGGCTAAAAGTTACTGCTATTAACCCAGATAGAAAAGTTAGTTGTCCCAACGTTGCTATCTGGGAACATTAACGAGGTATAAACGATTTACACAAAAGACCAACAACTTTTTGAAAATAAATTAATGTGAACACACACTATTCAGTGTTAAGAAGTAATTTTCTTTTCTCTCAAAGATAAACCTAATTTGACTTGTGTCAAAAAAAAACCACTTATGGGAATGTTTTGTTCTCATGATTTAGAAAATGTGTAAGTTAACATCCTATACAAGGCTATAATTGTATGGAGGAAAAAATGTCAAAATTTGGTCAAAATGCACAACACGATCTCATCACATGAACTCACCATGGGGTTTTTGACATTTGTGAAAGGATGGGGAAATCAATTCATGGAAAAAAGAGAAAAGATAACTCTTTTTCATGATCACTAAACATGCTAAACACCTGCGTGCAGAACGCTTACGGTGTTCATTTATACGAGAAGAAGAAGAAGTGGCAGTGTCCATTTGTATCACGTTTATGCGCATGGTATTTCAATTTGATATCTTGCTTGCGAGAAACATGACAAACTTGTGGCATATAAACATGCAAGTTTCAGTAATAAAAGTTGAATATCCAACTGTCCATGCGTCAGTTATGAAATCAACTATGTTAAGTACATATTGAAAATTACATGTAGCTTCGGTCAACACATAATTAATTTGTTAAAACATGATCAACTTCATAAGCTTTTACTTTGTTGTTTGATCTGTTAAAACGTGATAAGTTAAAATTAATTAACTTTGTTCTTGATTATTTGTTAGAACAGGATTATACGAAAAAAATTGCAACTTTTTTAAACGACCTATATCATTCTTAAGTTTATGCGATATTTCTTTGTTTCAGAAATAAGCAGATAATGTATAATAATATATGATATTAAAATTGAAATACAACATAAAGCAAAAAGTTTTGATATCTGCATGTGCATGGGACATGTTTATTAATTTATAATCATCATGCGTTAGCTTATTTCATTTAATTTGATTGTCTTTAATCAGTGTCTCTACCAAATTATATACATGATATATGTCGTCAATTTTGATGTGTTTTTTCAAACGAGTTGTTTAAAACATATGTAGTCCTTGACATCAGTTTCGCGTTATGCCTGCCAAACATTACTTCTAAACTTTGAAAAAAAAAGGGATACAGTAATAAAACGCACGTATTTTCAACAAACATGGCATATCCACGGACTTTTAATGTCCATGTACACGAATCAAACGTTGTGGACAAGAACATGGTGTAAGCTTCCACACTTTCACACTGTACCAACACTTAATTTAGATTCAAAAATGCTTAATTTACAGCTTATAAAAGAAATTTACCTTTGCTAGTATCATCCCCTGTAACGTCCAAACAATGCGAATCCAAATCTGCGTCATGATCATGTGTCTCACTGCTTGCTGACGGGGAACGTACGGGCTCATTCCTCGGCATGTGCTCCCCTCTTACACGGGACTCATCTTCAGTAGATAGCACGGGTTTCGCTGCATGGAAGATTCTTTCTGTATGTTCATGGTGTAGGGGAAGTCCGGGCATCATAGGCCCCATCAGAGTGGATGCTAACATATCACCGGCCCTGATCCTTTTCAATGGTGGGCTAGTTGGAGCAGGTGACGAGGAGGAATGTCTTTTTCCTGATGATGTCTTGTGGTATGTTTCTCCTGGCGTAGATTCCTCTCTACTTTCAGGTCGAGATGGAGATACGCATGCTTCATTGTTATTACCACAAACTCCTTCGGCAGTCATGATATCAACTTTTATCATTACTCAGCGAACAAATTAGAGAGAAATCGCAAATGATGCGACGACGGAAAGTCTTATTCTGCTACAACGCTGATCAGACCTGATGATATAGTGCAACTGTTTCGCGTGAAATTCACGGATGAAATGAGTTCCTATACCGATAAAGCCGTCTGGCTGACAAATGACTAATTCTCATCAAGTGATGTTTTGGAGCTTTTAACAAGCCATAATACGGCGGTATCGCTTTTGTGATTGGTCTAGTGCGTTGTAGCAATTTAATTCCATTAGTAATCAAGTCTATAAAGTGGTTTAATATTATAGCCTATCAGAAACGCCCTCAATCAATAATAGATATTAAGACATCACGGTTAACTACTGAGAAATGTCGAAGATAGGATAATCATGCATGATTATGAATGCTGCCGGCTCGTACTATTTTTGTGAGGGGTGAGACAATTTGGTTATTATGTCAAAGGAAAATTAAATGTTTATAATTACATGTTGTAATGAGAATAAATAAAGAGTAAACAGGTAAATAAATAAACAAACAAACAAATAAATTAATTAATTAATAAATAAAAAGAAAGAAAGAAAATAAAGAAACTACATTTTGAATTAAATAAATAAACACAAATAAATAAATACATTTAAAAAAAGAAAGTACATTTTTAAGTAAAACAATCTACACAGAAATGACTCAAATTGAGAGGAAATTAATTTGCAAAATATCATGTCATTAGTGAAGACAACACATCACAGCCCTCGTTTAGTTGCTGAAAGGCGTCAACTTAGAATTAGCATAGATGTAGATCATTCTGTGATGGAGTGTGTACTATCCCGCGTTTTTGTAAATCCTAAATTTGTATCTCAGATGGATTTCCCAGATAAGAGATCAAACAAAGCTCCAAGAGATAATTTAAATATATTTTATAAGAGACACATTTTTCACCAAAATAATTTGTTTGCCCATCACAGGTGTATACCTGGGATGAGCAAAAAAGCATTATTCATAAGATTTGAAACACTGTTTTCACACCATTTTTTGCCTCCGGTTGGAAAAAATGAAAGTTGGTAAAGAATAGTCTAAATAATATTGTCTTCAATATTCAGTAAGTAGAGAAAACTTCTGGTAGGTTATATTATTACATATTCTATTGAATCATGTAAAAAATATGTATGTAAAATAAGAATCTAGGCCAGTCCTTTAAATTTATTTTTGAACTGAATCTCAATATAAACAAATATAAAAAAATGCACCCCATACGATGTGGAAAATGTATTTATGATTGCTTTATTGCTTCTTAATTGTCTTATCATAAATAAAAATCTTTGTTGGCCCGCCTACCCAGAAATGATACAGTAGCGCTACAGCTGATGTCATTTCTATAAGTAGTTTAATTGAATTATGATATCATTATAACAAATTGCTTGTTTTCTACCAAAAACATGACCTTTGATTTACCGCCCTAAACCCTCTTAAAGAATAAGAACAATAGATGGATTAAAATCATCATTATTAGTAAATTATTTTATTTAATTATTATTCCTTTCATCCCTTTGTATTCCGTTGTCTTGTCATGTCCAAGTTATGGGATTGAGATAAAAGAGATTATCACTATTGGAGAATTTTGCGTCATAAAAAACGGTGAGGGTATCCAGATCAAAGGGTATTGACTTAATTACAATGATGGCTTTCAACTTGGAACATAATATCTCTGATGATAATTAATATTGTTTTACAATGTTTACAAATCTGTAATTCTGGATGAGCAAAAAATAAGCAAATTTAACAACATTAATACAATTTCGTTACAAAACACATATTATGTTAAAGTTAAATGTTTAAGTTTCTT
>JXSR01S032930.1:6603-19077 GCA_000969725.1 Ophiothrix spiculata | reverse complement strand
TGTTTCATGGTTTTATTCCCAAATTAATTTATATTTATGGCTAATATTATGACTTTTTCGACAATTTCACCTATTTTGGGCGCCATTTTGGCCTTAATGTGGACTTCCACTGGACGCCATATTGGATTTGAAGCATGGTATTATAAAACATGCTTCACTGTAGTTCATAAAGGGTATGTGACCATATTTGATGATTTGATTTTCTTGTTAATTATTATTTATGGCCAATATATGATATTTTGGTGAAATTTGACTATTTTGGCGGCCATTTTGAATAATTATCCCTATATTCTCCCAACCCACCCGAAGATGCGCGTTTACCTGAACTTTTCTGTTTATACACATGATAAGGACTCAAGAAATCATTGTGCCATTAATGTCCTCTCCAGGTGGCACCTAGCTCAATCTGAAGCCGGTCTATATAGCATCATTCATTCATAATCAACAAGATGACACAGATACTGCTCAATTTTGTCAAACGCTGACTGTGAACTACCTGCTAATAAAGTGGAATTACTCAGCCATTAAGCAAGCTATTGTTACAATTAGCTAATCAAATATTGTATCAAATAGATGAACAAGATTAAAATAAATAAGTTTCTAAACTTTTTTGGACAGGTTTATTTGGTGACGTCACGACCAAATGTTTGGTAGGGAAAATTTTGTTTGGAGGCCGACTATATGGTTTCGACCTAAGTCTTCTTTCTTACTTCTGATTTGAACAAAGTTTCTTACACATCACTAAGCCCCATTACCCTATACAATTCACATTTGCTGTTTAACTTAGTAGTAATTAAATTCAGTTGTGATTGTCTAAATAGTTTTACAGGTTTGATATCGTCATGTGAGGCAAGAAAGTCGTATCTGCAATAGCTGCCTTAAGTTATATTTATCTGACACTAAGGTCACTAGAATGTGAAAAATCCCCAAATTTCCCTGCCATATGTCAGTGGCTCTTGAAATGATTCTTTAGGTGACAGTGTCACCTTACCAATACTGGATATTAAAAGAGTGTACAAACCAAATTAATGACAAATGGCAGCTATTGCAGATACGACTTTCTTGCACTCACATGACGATATGTGTTCTTGATAACTACACTTGACACTAAAAATCTGGCCATTCATAAAAATCCCATTCATTCATGGCAACATGTCCAAATGCATATGGAAGATGATGTTATTAATAGCTAAAATTACATTGATTACAACAAGCAAAATGAGGTTATATAAATGAACCAACTCAAAAAATAGCGCCTCTATGGGATTCTGCTCCTGATCTATAAATGTTCTGTGAATGATGTTTGTTCATATTTCTCGAAGCATAGCAACATACCAAATCTTGCTGAATATTCAAATGAACTTATGTTCAATGTTTGTCCATGAAGTACTAACAAAATTAGCCCAATATATTACCAAAATTGTAAATGATTCATGTACAAAAATAATAATATGCAGTGATTTGGTCTTAATCAAGACTAGTCAATTTTTACTAGTCTCTTAAACATCACAAACCCACCACTTCACAATGTTGTAGAATACAAAGAATATGCTACGGATCTTATAACAGAGTCGGATTGCTTGTTACCTACTTCTACTTCTATGCTTATTCTCATCAAAGCCCGTTCAGCATCTAGATGAGCTCTCTGGTCCTAGAGAGATGATATACTTTTTGAAGGTATACTAAGTGACTATTCACTCTATGTTCCTACGATTTTTTAGAAAATTTTAATTTTTGCCTATATTTTCCGTATAAATGTTGATTTTTCACATTTTGGTAATTATGACGTCATAGTGACGTAATACAGTAACGGATGGCCTTGATTTTGGTATCAATTGAAAGAGGGGACTGATACCTATCCAGTGGTACCACATACGGGGGTCAGGGGGACTTGTTATAAAAAATTTAGGCCCCTCCGTATAGTATATTTGTGAAAATCGCTCCGTATAACAAGGGTTAAGGAAACAAGGAGATGTGCCGAGACCGGGACTTGGCCCCACGAAATACGAATGCATTTGATTATGAGTTTAACTCTCTAACCACTCACCCAAGCTCCCCTTTTAAAGGAAAATAAAGTAAAGGCAGCTACATAATACACTCCCGCTCTAAAGTAATTCAAAATGTTCAAAAACCTCATTTTTTATATTAAACGACCTAGAATCATCAAGATTCATACTAGCATATATAGGTAACTTATCTGTTCACTATGAATAAATCAATGTTTGTTTCTTTTAATATTTGATCTTGCATGCCATAAAAATGGCTGATTTCATTGACCATATACAATTACACCACAAATACAAATCTCATTACTATCTAACTAATCAATTTTTCATAAGCTCATTATTCCCAGGATAGAATATATTCAGGTTGTAAGTTTAAAACAAATGCGCAGAAATGTATATAAACTTAATTTTTTATGTTCAGACGAAAGAAGTAATATGCATTACATGCCATATTTGCAAATGCAATGAATGCAATTCCGGAATAGTTACTTCAATAATTATACAATATAGACTCTGTCAAAAAATGATGAAAATCTGATGAACGCCTTTTGAGATATGGCTGAATAAAGGTTTTGTGCTGAAATACTTTAAGCGGCAGTGTATGTTAATTTAAAAGTCTCACTAAGCTGAAGTCTAGAAAAACAAAACAAAAATTGAGATGAAAATCTGCCTAAACATCATTCTGCAATACAGCTCCCGAATGTTTTACATTGAGCAGGAAAAAAACCAGAGGGGAGGGGGGGGGGGGGGGGGGGGGGCACTCAAGTATAATGTTGCAGGCATAGCGTGACCACAGTTTTTCAAAGCACCCCCTAAAGGGTGATTGTTACTGAAGCCAAAATGTACACCTTTTCAACCCCTAAATCGGGTATTTACCGTTACCGATTTAATACTAGGGTTTGAAAAAGTACCCTATTTCTTGAAAATGAGCTATGATGGCTGTTTTTGATACCCTAAAAGGTGTCACCTGATACACCCTTTTGTCCTCAAAAACAACCCTAATTCACCTTTTTCTTGGTCACGCTATGCCTGCAGCATTATACTTGAGTGCCCCCCCCCCCGGGAGAAAAAATATAACAAATCCTGTAACATGACTCTTACTTGTGAAATAATACAGTTCCAACTGGATTAGTCCACGCCCCTTCCTTCCTCTCTGCTGCAGGGGCGAAACCAAATGACACCGATGGGCCTGACTCATCACCTACATCACCATTGGAACATATCTCTAGCTCCCAGTAGAAGGATGGTGCCTATGGATAAGCAAAGTGTAGGATTTAGCTTATTATGTTTTAAAGGTATAGAATAACATTTTCTGACTGAATTAACTGCTTTTCATATTTTTTTTATGTTAACAAATTTGTATTTTTGTTTGATGTGTAACCTACCCTGTAAATGACTATCAAAGAATATTTAAAAGTATATATAATTGAGCTATTTACGTAAAATCCAGATTAATCTGCATTGGAATAAACCACTTTAAATATTGCATCTAGCACAGGCATCACAGATCCGGATCTGCCTATCTATCCCTAAGCGTACACAGAAATCTAGATCAGATCTGGATCTGGGAGATGAGGATTGATCTGGATTCATATTTTGTGTAGATAGCCCCATTATGTGGTGTGCTATTGGAACATGACAGCTCTCTATGATTAAATAACATACCTGATTGGGTACTGCTTGAGATGCGTAGCATATAACACCCCTAGGCAGACCGCTACCAGCGCTGGGTTCTCCAATAAATGTGACCGCTGTCAGATTGTGACTAAATAAACAGGAGCGAGCTGGAGGGAAACTTCTACTGGTATCCCAGTGTATCTCACGAGTCTGGAAATGGAAGAACAGAATTATGGTGAATATTTTTGTTACCTAAAGCAAAAAAATCTATGGCTGGATTGAAAACCGATTTGTTGACTCGGAAAAATGCACAGGCAAAGGGGACCACCATACTGTAGTATACTCGTGGTAGTTGCACACACAGCTTAACTTGGGCAATTCATGATCCACTTTTCATCCTCAAAGTCATGTCTATCAAAATTGAGTTTTTTAGCTAGTAAGAATCCTTGACTGGTATATGTTACAATCCCCAACCCATTCTTTCAAATGTGCTTGCATTTTTGAGAAAAGTGCAAAAAATATGTCATTTTCTAATTATTGTCGGGGTCCTTTTATATACAACACAGTTGCCTATGGGCATTTTCAAAAAACAGAGATGCTTGTAAAACTAACTGTCAGAATCCAGTGAAATTTTCAGTATACATTAATGTTCAGGGATGCAAGTCATTGAAACCAAAATTTCCTGAAATGTCTCAAATTTCCTGGAAAGAGCACTTTTCCTATTCTTTTATACAGGGCAAAATTTCCGTAAAATTTCCTGAATTCAGGAAATTTCCTGAAAACTTTCATCCCTGCTTCTTTTTATTTCGCTAGAAAAGAGGCAAGTGTGTTGTCAGACCAGAATCATGAATTGCACCTTCAACATTAAACTTTGAAAAAGGGTTTTTAATTTTTGTGTACAAGAATTACATATTTTGATACTAAGTACCAGTCAACAATTGTTAGCTCTCAGCTCAATTTTATGTTGGTTTCGTGATCACATTTTTCCCAACTGCTGAATTTTGACACTGACATAGGAAAAATATTTTATGACATGCAGACAAATTAATTGCAAACAACTGAAAATGTTGGAAAAATAATTGTCATTCAAAACAGATTAACAATATGTGTTGCTCCCAGTGTCAAGGTCGCTATGTAAAAGACCCCAAAGAGACATCTGAAAAGTCGTACCTGTTGTATAAGAGCACTCTGCATGGTAGGACCATTCCATGCTTTTCCATCTAGACTATGTTCATATTTTTATGTTTGTTTGTTTGTTTATAGAAAAACATTTCTTACTGTTTTTGTAACCGATTTGGCAGGAGGTGGAGGTGGCCTAGCACAGTCTCTGTACAACATACGTAGTCTGTCACACTGGGCCTCCACAACAGATGCCCTATCCCCTGGGCTACATAACTGGGCAAGTGACTTGAGCACCTCTAGTGGAAGAGATGAATGCTTGACAAACTCTGCTGCAAACGATGGGTGTCTCATGTGTAAAGATAGTACTGCACAAGCTCTGTAACAAAGATCAAAAGTAACAAAATGTATATTATCTGTATAAAATAAACAATAGATGATTACATTGTTCAGACATTTGTGCTTTCAAGATTAAGTCAAGTACGAGGGGGTATCAAAAAGTTTTAAAGATCACCAAGAAGGGAAGGAGCTATATCGATGAACTTTTGTCAGGATGGTCACTCGTCCTTGTGTACATTATGGAGCAAAAATGAAATCAATAGCATTTATACCTTCTATACAGGTGTCGATAGATGTTAACAACCTGCCTCCGCTAACCAGATAAACTGCATGGAGAACTTAAAGATATGTGGCAAGATTAAATCACTGCCTTTGAAGCGTTACAGCCCAGTAATTCTATGAAGACACATCCAAAGTTAAGATATTTGAAACCATAGTATAGGGTAATAGGGTAGGGTCTCCTCTTTCCATTGATACCAAATTTATAGAAATTGGTCAAAATATGACGTCATAACGACGTAATAAAGCATGGCTGACCTGAAAATGTTGATTTCAGCGAAATACAACGTGGGTATTTTTTGCTAAAAGAGGACCTCCATAAAGTCGGTCTGTGGACAGTCAGGTTTAAGTGGGAGAAATGTGTTATTTTGCACAGTAGCTATGTTAAGGGTCACATGATAAAATTATGTTCCTGGCTGTGTTTCTTCTTGGTGATCTTTTAAACATTTGATACCCCCTCGTATGAGTGAATGTTCTCAGTCATCCAGTAGTAGTAAACATGAGTGAAACTTAAATCAGATTACTGGACTTACTTATTTAGAGCAAACTACGTTTCGTGTTACCCCTGTAACACTTTGTCAGGTTTTGACCCACTGGATTGGTCACGTGACAGACGACTCAGGATGGTTTTTATGACCTCGTGCCGCGCATGCGATAGGTTGTGTCGCAGTCCTCCTTTTTGGTTCAATGATGGATTTTCCAAACGCTCCCAAATTGCCTCTTTAATTCCTCTCCGGTGCCACTGTTCCTCCTTGTCCAAGATGATTGAGTCTTGAATGTTACCAGGATGTCCAGTGTCTTTGATATGTAAATATACCGCAGAGTTTTAAGCTTTGTTACGTGACCAACCCAGCGGGTCAAAACCTGACGAAGTGTTACAGGGGTAACATGAAACGTGGTTTGCTCTAAGCAAGTAAGTCCAGTAATCTGATTTAATTTTCATTCATTTGTCAAACATATTTGTGGAGAGCATGTGACTTCTGCATATGAAGAAATTTTTATAAACTGGTACTTTTTCAAAACCTTGATGTCAATAAAGAACCTTGCTCAGACCAACATGTGAAGTGACTGGACAGGGTCTTGAATTTTCATTTACAAGTTAAATCCTCTCACTCTACCATTACATACCTTGATCTAATTTCAGCCATGACTCTGCAAGTAGCCATAGCCAGACTACTGCCATCTCCGACCCCCGGCAATGGGACTTGCACCGGTGACATCTCCTCTCCTTCTTGAGGTAGCAATAGACTATGCAGCGCTGATACAACTCTTTCAGTCATTGATAGCTGCTGCAAAGGCAGTGTCTGTAAAAGGAAAGAATATGTTACAAATCATTAGGATAAAGGGTGACCCAGAGTTCTATATTTTACAAATCATTATGATAAAGTGTGACCTAGAGTGCTCATATTAAAGTTTATAATATTGCTGCTAGGGGAAATTTCCTTCTTTCGGTCTCAGCATAATTGAACACCAGTGCTCATCTTTCTATATATAAATCTTGAAGTATACAACAAGCAATCATACTATGTTACGAGATCCATAGCATATCCCTTGTATTCTACAACATTGGGAAATGCATGGTAGTTTTGTATTGTGTATTAAGAGACTGGTAATAATTATTTAGGATTGATAATTAGACCAAATCACTGCGTATGAATATTTGTACATGATTCGTTCATGTTTTTGGTATTATTTTGGTAGCAATTTCGTTGCTACCAAATTGACAAACATTAATCATAAGTTCATTTGAATAATCAGCAAGATTTGGTACTAATTTCACTTAGTCCGGGACTAACTTTAGTCCAGTTTTGTGCATACGGACCTAAGTGTTTAGTGACTGAGCTTAACTTTACTATTGATTGTAATATAGGGGAAATCCATTTCAGCCTTTTAGTATAACTAATCAATGTCAGCACCCACTTGACACCTAGGTCAATTGAAGCATATGAGAGCTCATGCCTTGTCAAGGATGCTACATTAGTTGATCAGTGGACTCTAATTCCTGGTCCTGGTATGTCTCATTATCAATAACTTAACCCTCGTCTTCCTAAGGGGGGGGGGGTCAATACCCCCTCCCTATCGGATGATCGCTGATTGCACCAAAACGCAAAACAAAGCGACCCTGAGCATTTAGGTAATTGTTTTTACATCCTTAAATCGGGTGCTTTAGTTAGTTTATGGTGCGGAAGCATGGATGCTATGCAAAGCAGACGAAAACAGGATTCTGGCTTTTCGAGAAGGATGCTAAAAATTAGCTGGAAGGAGAAAAGAACCAATGCAAGCTATTGACTGAGCTGAATATAAAGAGGGAGCTGTTGGGAAAGATGGTTACCCTGAAGATGAGCTACTTTGGCCACATCCTAAGAGGTAGTGGTAGTCAGATCGCTCTACAAATCATTGAGGGAAAAGTGGAAGGAAAGAGAAGAAGGCCTGGTTACGAAGAAAGGCTCACCAAACTAGGCCTATTAAAACTTGAGGATTCCTGCAAATTCCACAGACTTGTGTTTGGGTTCAAACTAATGAATGGCTTGTTACCTCACTGTTTTGACAAAATGGTGCACACAAGTAGCCTTAATGATTCTAGATTGTTGCATGTAACAGCCAGGAGTTCTTCTTTTTTCAATTCCCTCTTTGTGTCTCTTCCACGTCTATGGAATGAAATTCCTTCTGATGTTAAAAAATGCCTTGATCTTTCTTCATTCAAATCTAAATGCAGGTCATTTTTCATAGATTTGTACAGTTGATTTGATTAATGTTCCTTTTAGGAGGTTTAACTGTATTTTAATTTTGTATAGTTTTGCATATATTATATATTTCCAGTTATTTTATTATATGTTCCTTAAATTAATGTACAGGATAAGTGAGCACTTTGTGTTTTGGGTTTTCTTTAAACCCATTCATTTCTCCTAAATTACTTGCATATTGTTTGTGTATCTTAAATGTAATTGTTTTGTTTATAAAAATGTATTTATATACATATGTTTGTAAATTGCAAGTGATTTGAATAAATATTATTATTATTATTATTATTATTAAGAAGAGGAAGACAGAAAAAGTGCTGGTTTGACAACATCAGAGAATGGACGGCACTAGGGTACACAGAAGCCAAACGACTAGCACAAGACAGAACAAGATGGATAACTACAGTCAGAAGATGCGCAGATGTGGTAGCCAATCATCAGATGTGATTAAGGCATTAAGGTATCAAGGTAAATCGGGGGTACCACCTTATGGTAGGCCATCAAAGTCTGAGGGTAGGGGGTGGTTGCCACCTCGAAAAATTTTAAATCGCCATTTAGATAAAATATCTTCATGGTATGGACTTGAAACTTACAGGACATATTAGAATTGTCGTTTCCTTCATTTATTAACAAAAAACCCGACAAAATTGCGACATTTAGATCTTTTATGACAATTTTGCAAAAAAGTGGCCATTTTGGCCTAAAATCAAATTTTTTGGTCCGGAAAAACTTTGTGACATCATAATTACGTAACGCCTCGACTGATTTTCATGATCTTGGTATCGATTGAAAGAGAATACCCTACCCTATACATATATAGTACCAAACAATATAACTTTGGGCGTGTAAATTTCAAAACCAGGAAGACGTGTTACAAAATATGTCTCAGGAAGACGAGGGTTAATGGCTTTTACTGCTAGATTATATATATATTTCTGTTCATTTCACAAAGATCAATTTAAATTGAACTTTCAATATTTTGATGAAAAATAATTGGAAATTCTTGTTTTACATGCACATGTGCCCAGAGAAAACATAAGAGAGTAATGACTGGTGAAGTTTTAAGCTTAACAAAAATCTGATCTGGTTATGGCAACTTACCTCGCTACTAGGTGGCTGTAACCTTGACAACGGTACCTCTAACGTGTCGTTAGTTCTAGGTACGCCATTCCCTGCTGGAATATCAAAGCAAACTGTAGCTATTCCTTGTGGCTCTGATATGCTGACAACCTGACCAACGAGAGGCCTAGAATGCTCACCAACAACCTAGAAGCACATGAAGAAATAATGAAGGGAATAGGAAGAATGGCTATGTAAATATGAAGCAATAAAGTTAACATAATCAGTAAGCCACTCGCTTACACATGTGTAAGGCATTCTCTCCAAATTGTCCCTTTAAAATTCAAGGTCCCTTTAAGCTCCTTTTAAACTTTTTTTTTGATTATTAAAAAGAAAATGGCAATCCTCTTAAGTTATAAATTATACAGGCATATCGGGGAGTCTTAAAGAAGGGATTCCATAATTTTCAAGTAAAAATATAAAGAATTACATTACATTCCTAAGGGATTATGTTTAAAGGGAGCTTAACGGGTCCCTTTGATTTCAAAGGGACAATTTGGAGAGAATCCCTAAGGTTCCCAGTTCAGTGCCTCATTGGTGCCAGTACTGAGTGTGCTTTCCGTAAGACAAGGAACTAACTACTAATTACAGAATAAAAGAGAAGATTTCTTGTTTTGCCTTTCATCTATGTTCTCATAATGGATGGGTGTGTACATTATTTTGAGTAATGGGTGCCCCCTGGAATAAGGAATAAGGAATTTTGGCCATCCATTATGAGACGATAGATGACAGTGCGTTCAGCGTGAAACGCAGTGGAGCCGCGCGTTCAAAATCACGGCGCGATGCAGGTATACGCACACATCCGGCGCGAACAGCTTTACTGGGTTTGGAATATTTTATGTTTGAATAGGGGTGTGCGTTTTTCCAATGATAATGTTTATAATTTTTGGCAATAATTTACATCGTTTTTGGTTTATAAATGACTCAAATTTGTGCATAAGAATACTTTCGTAATGGGCACCCCCTGCGGGGGCACCCATTACTCAAAATAATGTATGCCCATCCATTATGAGACGATAGATGACAGGCAAAACAATAAATCTTATCTTTTATTCTCTAAATCCTCCCAAGTGTACAGACAATAAATATTACTTTGCAACTCAATTATTTTATAACTTCTACAAACAGTAAACTCTCTTTCAACAACTCACCATATCTTCTTATATGGGAGCGCGCCGTTGTTGATTTGTGATGAATCCACAGTTGATATTCAAATAAGCGCGTCACGCACGGCACAGCGTAAATGGAGATGCGTTAACGCAGTACACGTAAGTCGGCGCACTGTTCATCGCGCGTCGTGAACTTGAGGACGTGCAAGGACTGGCGCTTGGGAACAGTTGAAAACGACAAAGCAACAAACATTTAAAACCTAGCATTTTGCTTTAGATTCTGCTAAAAATTTTATGAAGATGAGTTAAAACATTGAAAACATTTAGAAATTTATTCGTACGTTTTCAGGAAGATTTTCGTTGTTGAAAGGTATTCAAACACGCTACAGAGTTGTTCATCGCAAATCAACAACTCTGCATCCGATGTGTCGGAGTATTTTTATCACGCTCGGGTGGCGAATGCATGGATGCATCGTTGTTGATTTGGGATGAACAACTACGTAGCATGATTGAATACCTAAATCCATTCAAACTCTCCTATTTCCTGGTGTGCATCATCTCTCTAACACATACAAAAAGCAAAAAATTAAATGTTCCCTTACCTGTACCCTCGATCCAACTTTGACACTTTCTCTGAATCCTCCCAGTGCACAGAAAGCTGCCACCACTTGTCTGCTTATGGACAGGAGAACTTCAACAGCCTCTCCTTGAGGTTGGTTATTCAGGAGGCTGACATGACTGGTCTGACAGGAACTGAGTTGTGCTACTAGACTTAGAGCATGGGATAGCACCTGAAATAAAGGCATTACAGCAATATATGAGTGTACTCATGGACATGAGAATCTCAACAGCCTCCCCTTGAGGTTGGTTATTCAGAAGGCTGACATGACTGGTCTGGCAGGAACTAAGTTGTGCTACTAGACTAAGAGCATGGGATAGCACCTGAAATAAAGGCATTACAGCAATATATGAGTGTACTCATGGACATGAGAATCTCAACACCTCCCCGTGAGGTTGGTTATTCAGAAGGCTGACATGACTGGTCTGGCAAGAACTAAGTTGTGCTACTAGACTTAGAGCGTGGGATAGCACCTGAAATAAAGGCATGTCAGCAATATATAATAATGTATCAGCTATTTTTGCAAGTTACAGCATAAAACCAGTTTACAGTTTACATCTTGATTTGTTCATAAAATCTAACAAATTAATGATGTCATGCTGAATTTAACAAAATCAGAATTTAACCAAAGTCGCGTGAAGAAAACCTTTTCATTTTTACACGTCTGGTGCGTCGAGATTAAATTTCAAATGCAACTCACGGGATACTTGTGAGCTCACGTGATTTGTCTATTCTGTTGCTGTGTGACTTGATGATCAATTTGATTGGTTTGTTGTTCACGCATGGTGGGATTTGGTCCCACCAAGAATGAAAAGTTTTTTTCAGATGACTTTAAATTGTGTTGATCTCATATTTTTAAAGATTAAATTTTTTTTCTTGAATAGTAAGATATCTCATGTTTTCTTTAACGTTAGGGTTTAAAAATTTTTAAATTTATTTTTTCTCACAAAATATTTGCAGTTGTGATGCATTTGAATTATTTCCATTCATCCAAAAACCAAAACTTGATACACACATGTCTAGATTCTTACCCTTTCAACAGCAGAAGCCCATATCTGTGCTGTGTGAGTCTCTGGTGCAGTAAGAAGACTGTGTAACAAGGCTATAACTTCTGACGCCATGCTATTAGCAACGTGACCACTAATAAATGGACGTACAGGGTCAGTTCTGCAAAAAAACGATATTACAAGTAAATCATGTTAGAGACACAGAGATAAAAAATAACTGCAAACTTTTCACCATTTGCAAACGATAATGCGATTTCTCAATAACCAAATTGATTGAGCCTGGGATCTAAACTGATCTTTACAAAATATGCCTTCATTTTTGTCTAAGCATTCAGTTGCATGGAACTAACACATCCTGTTGTGTTCTCGAAACAAGATTTTTCACAAAGGTGGTATCTGAATCTATTTCACATTTAGTGTTCACCCTGAATCTCCTCATTTAGATATATGCTGAACAAGCCCGTAGCCAGGGGGGGGGGGGGGGGCACTTCCCCAATTTGACAATGTACAAAAAAGGTC
>JXSR01S032926.1:4538-15076 GCA_000969725.1 Ophiothrix spiculata | reverse complement strand
TATCTGCCACATGGACTGCCCCTCATCCCTCTCCCCTTCACCTCCCCCCAACATACCCAAGCAAGTAAATGCGTTTCAAAATAACAGAGAGAGAGAAGAATTTGTGTCAGTAGACTTTTAGATTTGAATGCGTACCTGAACCTTGAAAGAATTTTTATTCCTGGCGTATTTGATTGATTAAAGGAATGTGAATTGTATTGAATGTCTTTGATTGAATCTAGCTTATTGAAAGTACATACTACAACAAGAACTAAAAACTAATTAGTACACTCAGAACATGAATCAAATTGTATCTTGGTGAACAAAACTCATTTTCAAACTACTGATTGAGTTGCGGTATTGGTGGGACCATGTGAAGAAAGCATGTGTGCCATAGATTTAAAGCGGAGATACCAGACATGTCCGCCATTTTTATCCGGCATGGAGACAAAATTGGGGGTATTCGGGTTTGACCGACAGCTTCCGATTAGGCATAGCACCGTGTCATAATGCGCGAATATTGAAACACGCACACACGCTTTGCGTGCAGGTTGGCGTATCATTCGCGTAAATTATTATTTGCGCAGGTTGTCTCTACGCGTAACCAAGTCTCAGCTCTCGGAGTTGATTTTGCCGGGAACCGAGTGGACCCGAATACCCCCAATTTGAGCTCCATGGCTGACGACGCCATTACACGGGCTGGTATACAAAGCCTGGTATCTCCCCTTTAAATCTATGATGTGTGCACACTGAAGGTTTGTACAAAATGTACAAAATCATACACAATATATAGACTCACCAGGTGTACACTGTATGCAGCACCCCAAGAAGGAGCATTCGCACAGGGGACCAACGGCTTAACGTGACTTCCGAACCACAGAGCAATTAGAGTAAAGTTTCTTGCCCAAGGAAACAAGGAGACGTACACCGCCAGGCCCGGGCCTCGAACCCACAACCTCTGTATTACGAGACCTGTGCTCTAACAACTCGGCCAAGCTCCCCTCTATTCGCAGGCATTTAGGACTGGTCAAATAAAGTAATTGGCGGGCTGGATTAAGACCACGGGCGGCCATTCGAGAAGGCCTGCCCTAGAAAGAAAATCCAGAGCACCAGTCTTCTGCACTGAGGGGTCATACAGTGGTCAATATATTGATACTATTGGTATTATTTTAAAACCTGTAAATATTTCAAAATGAACAGCTAGAGTCCAAAAGTCCACTGTAAGGTTAACCTGAGGTTAATGTCCTACTCAGAAGACTCCAAAATAGAGAGAAAAACATAATCCAAAATGATATAGCCCTGGACTGACTCCTTCTTAATAGACACTTTATTCTAGTTTTAATTACAAATTACCTGACAATGGTATGTAGTTAAAAATGTAATCCGGAAATATTAAATGATATTTTTGTATGGTACAAAGGTTACCTTATGAAGGTCTTCTTTTCATCCTTTATTTATTTATTTTTTGCTATATTGGTAGATCTTGTTATGTTGTGACTAGACAAGACATTTGACTCCTTAAAGATGACAAATCGATAAATGAGGCATGCTGTCGGAAATTGATAGAATTGATTACAGATTAACTGATTTTCCTTTGATCTTTTGAGCCACAACAATTGTAATGCAGGGAAATAGAAAATGGAGATTTGTATGTTTCAATGTTTCAATGTTTTATTAATAAACCTTTAGTTACCCACTCAGGGGTGTACAAGGCAGTCAGTAACAAATATATATAAATTTACAAATAGCGACATGAATAAAATATCTTATAATTACACTTGTGTACATAAGCATTAATAGCACACGATAAAAATAAGAGGGAATAAAGCTGTTGTGCAATGTCACAGTGAAAAAAATATATAATAACCATGGTAACTAAGATATACTGTTGAATCTGGTACAAATCTCAGCACAAAATTCAGTCAAGTTTTTGAGAATCTTATAGTTGGTTGAGTTAAATAACTTTTCCATTTTTATGGAATTACGTCCTTTAAGATAGTATTGACGAATAAGTTTATTTCTTGACGTTTCAAAATACGTGCAAATAAAAATGTAGTGGAATTCATCTCCAATATCATTATGACATAATGGACATATCCTTTCATCTCTTTCAATATTATTAAATTTACCAGAAATTATAGGTATATTGTTACTACCTGTTCTAAATTTGCATAAATTGATTGCGTCTTTACGTGTTAGTTTGGTGAGATATGTTTCAAATGAAAAAGAAGTTTTAAAGATACGATAATTCTGGCAATAACTCGAATTCCAAATTTCCGAGAGCCAGGATTGCGTAAATTGATCCTTTAATCTTTGATTAATCTCTTGTTTGAACCAGTTTGGATTGGTAACTACTTGATCGTGCCATAGTTGACACAGTCCATTGGAGTTAATAATTTGTTTAACACTAGTTAACCAATTAGAATGAAAAGCACCACTGACATCTAGGGAATAAATAAGTTTATAAATGATACCTGCAGTTTTGTTAGAGTTAATGATTCTACTCCAAAAGTTAACTATTCTACTTTTAATAAAAATATCTAAAGGGTATCTACCCAGTTCTCCTAATACCATACAAGTAGGGGTAGTTTTCTTTATCCCAAGAAGCATTTTACAGAATTTTAGGTGGAGTCTATCTAGGATAATATTATTTTCTGTACCCCAAACTTCGCTTCCATAAAGCATGATTGGTATAACTAAAGTGTCAAAAAGGTGAAGTTGGAGATCAATAGGGAGGCTAAACTTTCTGGCTTTGGTAATTATTGCAAACATGGCTTTAGTGGCTAGGTCTGCAAGATGTTTTTTTTGCTTTTGTAAAGGAACCATTATAATTAAAAATAATGCCCAAATATTTATAGTCAAACACTACTTCAATGTCTTTTCCATTAAATGTGAACTTAGGATGGTAAAAGATTGGCATTATTTACTTGATTTAATCATGCCATGAACATTATTGAAGGAAAATTACAAGTTATGATCAAAAATTTACAAAATGTGAATTTTTTTTGAAAAAGTAAGCGCAACGGACGTGAAACTTAAAGGGACTGGCCTAGATTCTTCCCACTAATTTTTTTACCAACATATTTTTATACATGAATCGGTAGAACATGTTTATAGTAATATAACATACAAGTAGTTTTCCATGATTTTGAGAAATATTGGAGAAAATTGCAATTCTTTACCTGCTTTAATTTTTTTTGCCGGCGAAAAAAAAAGATGTGAAAACAATGTTTCTAGTTTCAAAATTTAAAAAGATTTTGTTTCTACACATGTGATGTGGTAAACAAATTATTTTTGATGAAATTGTTATCATTTTAATATGTATTAAATTATCTCTAAGAGCTTTCTTTGATTTTTTTATCTGGTATTTAAATCCAGATCTGAGGTACAAATTTAGGATTCAGAAAACAGAAGATAGGCACACCACCATCAAAGAATGATATATTGCCAATTAGTTATCTCTCAATTTGAGCCATTTCTGTGTAAATATTTGTACTTTTTTTGGATATTACTACACTTTTAAGCATTATTTAGAGCATTTCCATCATAAGTTTTTAATTATAAGTGGAATCTAGGCTATGGGCTAATCCAGCGTCCGAAATAATGGGTTGGAGAGTGCATGCACTGGTGCATGTAGAGTACAATTTCTACCTGCACCAGACAAAACTTACATGCACCAAATGTTTTGAGGAATTTGAGAAAAATTTTGATTTTTTTACCTGTTGCAACACATTCAGAATATCGCTTCGCCCGTGGTCTTTATTACTATTAATCATCATCCATCATCATGTTCATGATGTTGAGTTTCATCCTTGACCTTATCCTCCGCTTGATACTCCACTGGATTTTTTTCCTCGGCCTTCTCTAGCTCACCGCTAATCTCCTTCCTTTCGTCGATAAACTTCCATAGAAAAAGGAAGGATTTTTGCATCGACGGTGCCATAATTATTTACAATAACAAACCAGTTTAATCAAAACTTTTCGGCAAATCAAAGGGCCAATTTGTTTACTTTTATTTTTCCTCGAGAGGGTATGACAATTGACGCATTTCTAATACCCCCATGTTGCCGCTGATTCGCCTGTTCAGAACATGTGACACCGCGATGACGTCAAAATCAAAACAGAAAGGTATTCCCTCCTTTTCGCTGAGTTCCGGTGACGTTTTTCGTGATCGGTATCGGTGAAACTCAATGGAGCAATAGCGACATTCGGGACACTATGGGAATCCCCTTTTGACGATGTCACTGACGATCGATTTCAGGTTTATTTGACGCCGATTTTGACTGAATTTTAAAGTATCAATGATTAAACTTTTCACTTTAAATTTTATATTTTTGAATATCACTTATGTACACAAATTACGAGAAATGAGTTGTAATATTTCAAGTTTAAGCTTACAAGTTACATGCACCGTGTGCATGTAGTATAGAAAACTTACATGCACACGAAAATTTCTACATGCACGAGTGCATGTGTGCACCCGGTTATTTCGAACGCTGGGCTAATCCCTTTAAAAAAATTCTACTTTGCCTAATAACATTTTTTTTTTCAATACTACTTCATGAAAGAATGATTTGTTCAGAAGCATAGACAATTTACTTTAAAAAATACATTTATAAATTATGTAAATTGTAGGCTACACATATTCAAATGTCCTTGAAAAATAATAGACACTCATTAGAAACAGCCTGAGGGTTAATATGACTCATTGATATCACTCGCTGTCAAACCAAATTACCGAAGTAATCGTGAAAGGAATATAAAACAAAGAAACATGAATTGCGTGCCTGCTAAAAAACGATAGATACAATCAAAGTATAATGGTAAGCTCATCCTCAACCATATACACCATAATCACCCAAAATGAAAACTGTTATTTTAGAACAATATGCAAAGTTCAGTTGAACCATTGGTTGATATGGTTGAGTAACTACACATGTGAACCTGATGTATCTAACCATCCTTGTATGAAACCACACAAAACTGCCGAGATAAAATTCACAAAATTATGGTGAAACTTTAAGTATAGTGGTCACATTAGGTTTCAAGTCCTCCGGGCAACAGGAAACATGTTTATTAAACCTGAACACCATAGTTGTGATTATTAATTCATTAGGGTTTACCATGTGAAAAAGGCAAATTTTAGGACTCTGTCACACATTTCCTATAAAGCCAAATGTACACGGTCTCAGAAACCTGTGCGTAAAGATGTGAAAATGAATTTAGCACATAGAGCTACACACTGGTCTCTCTGCTTTTTTGTCTTTGTTTTTTATATCGAGAGTAATCCAGTGATCAACCGCCGTCCGGGTTGCCGTCATTGGCTGTTGCAATTTTATTTTGAATTTCACGTGTAGTTCAACATGATCTTTATGTGCACTGCGTAAACGCACCTCCGTGTACGCTGTACAGTGCGTGACGCGCTTATTTGAATATCAAATTCTCATAGTTAAAACGGGCAGGATCCCCGGGGCGGGATCATACTTAGAAACTGGGCACTTCACAAACATAAGTTGGAGGATCAAAATTTTAGAGTGTTAAAAAAAAAAGAATATCCCATACCGCATAGCCAATTTCCTAAAAAAATAAATAAAAAATTGCATACTTTTTGCAAATGGTTTCAGAGACAAACTTTTTTTTCTTGGCCTTATCAGGTTATGTGTTAACGAGTTGCCACTGTACAAATATCTGGTGGATGTGCAACTGAAACCATGATATTTTCACAGTAGCTTTAGCCTTTTTAGGGCGACACAGCTTTAAATTCTTCCAGGTTTGGGCCTATGTAGTATAAATTATATATGATAAGGCAAAAAAAAAAAGAACTCTGTCTCAGGTTCCTTAGGCCCAAAACCGTCAGTGCTACGTGTTTTTTTAGTCAAAAAGGCTTTGCGCATGCGGAAATCTTTTTTTTATTACATTTTTAGGTCACTATTTTTTTTTTCTCTCGATGTAAGAAAAAAATAAAAAGGCAAAAAATCTCCTGAGAACCTAAAAAAAAGGAATGCGGTAAATTTTTTAACCTAATGCGCGCGGGAAGCTGAGACAGAGTTCTTTTTTTTTAAGTTGGCCTAATCAGAAATATGATTTAAAACCAACACAACTAGGAGTACTTTGCTTAAATACCACATATATATACTATAGTAACTCAGCTAAGCAGTTGGTCTCGGTCAAGGTTGCCTCAACACCTTTTCTGAATAAAATAATAGGCCTACATGCACCATAAACTGTGTGAGATCTGTTCATGAGCACTGAAATGTTTGTGGTTTGAGAATGAGGCACAAAAATGTTCCCATAGCACAACTCCAAGGTCGTAACACAAACCTTTTCAAGATACACCGCCAAAATACAACAGGCAGATCAATTTCTGATAGTACTATTGGATATTAAAGTTTCTTGGATGGAGGGAATTCGAAATACAGCTGATCAATTCCCTGCTTAAAATATTGTTTGTGAGGTATCTCATCTCCCAAAATCCGAGAAAAGTCATGCATCTTGCAAACTTACCGGTAATGCTAGAGTATATGCCAGAAATCCTGTGAGAAGCAGTACCCTATGTAGGATGGCTTGATACCTGCAAAAATATCAAAGATAGTTCCATATATTAATTCATAATTGGCTCTTGTTTATACTCTGCAGGACATTTTATACACTAACCCACCCCCTATTTTTTATTTCTTTTTCTGACAGGTATCATGGGGAATTGGTACAATGAATATAGATAAAGTAAAGAGAGGCAATTTCATGTTACAGTACCCTAACAAGGATTCAAACCCATACGAAACAAAAGACCACTAGAAATAATGTTATATGTAATAATTTATATTTCGGGGATGGGGCCCGGAGGAAGTGGGGAATGGGATTGGGCATAATTGCTAAAATGAATAGTGGATTTAATACGGTAGTCTACCAAGGCAAGGGTCCAGTTTTAATAATATTTAACCCCATAATTAACGAATACCTCTTTTCCTAAATTTTCTTTTTACAATGAACTTCTATATAAATCAACCAGCAAATGCAACCTCAAAATGGGCCAAATATTATGGATCTGTTACAAACGATAGTATTTCTTGATTTCAGCTTCAAAGTACACACATTGGGTAAAATACGTAATACCCATAGCGGTAATACCAAGCCTGCTCCAAAATCCATTCTGGAATGTCCACTTCTTTTGTTGATTGATCATGCAAGTCAAAATCCACACAGACCAATAAAAGAAAATATTGATTCAATTATGGAATTAGACATGCAAAGTCGATACAAGTGTTGTTGCATTTTATTTGGTTTGCACCCCTGAGTTTCCTTTTTTGTCGGGCCAACCATTTTACTGGTGGCCAACCAAATATTTGGTGCAACAAGTTGTTGTACTATTGAACCAAATTCGCTTATTTGAATATCAATCGATTTTTATTGAATTGATGATTTTTAAATTCAGTTTTAAAATCATATTGCCAAGAAAAGTGAAATATTAATATAGGATTTTATTTTAAATTGGATATTTTTATTCACTGTTTCCAATGCAGCGATCAGTTATCTGGTGTAAAGCCAGGACAGCTATCAAAATATTGTCAGATTTACAGTGTACAGAAATTCTCATTTTAGGGGTAAATTATGGCAAGACAATTTTGAAGGTGCAAAAGAGTTCTTGGCAGATACAAAAAGGTACATCCAAACTTTTTCCCAAATTTTATTTAATTTCATAGAAATACACATCCATGAAAATTTGTGCTACTGATTATGGAATATTTTGAAACATAGTTATGAAAGAGTTAAATTTTGAACACATATTACATTGTATTAAACATCAACATTGTACTCAAACAACATTGTATGTTGTTGATGTTAAGTGTCCAAAAATTGCTCGAGATACACAAGCCAAAAAACTTTGTTTTTGTACCAATTCCACTGCCAGAAATTTCGGGTAAGCAAGAGGCAGTAGAGATGCCTTTTTCATTGTGACAAAAACTGAGTTTAAAGATGTTACACTGCTTACTCATTGTTCACCAGGTTCTCAGTAAATGTTTACCTATATACATCATCGCGAATGCGCAATGTCCCTAGATCTCACTCCCCACCTCCTTGCATCAGTGGAACGTTGATTTACTTTGTAGTACGTAGTTTGCAAGAAAGAAAGAATTTTTTAGGCTAATCGCCAAGGATATTAAACCCAAGAAAGCCTCTAATGAAGCTTATTTCCATTGGGGTCCAAGATCTTTATTTAGTTAAAGCAATACTATAAGATTTTGATCGAAAATGGTTTATAGGCCTAATAAAAATAGCATAAAATTGAGGATTGTGACCAGGCCCGTAGCCAGGATTTTGTCAAGGGGGGTGCGGATTTTCAAAAAGTGGACCTTTTGGAGGAAAAATTTTCGTTTTGGTCGACCCCAACATAATTTTAGTAGTTTTTTAGCAGTTTTCCAAGTATTTTGTGTAGTATTTTATTAAAAAACGACCTACATTTGCTTGTTTTGGTGCTCTAGGTGTTCTTTTTGTGACCATTTAGTGATTTTTTGTGGACCTTTTTTGTACATTGTAAAATTTGGGGGGTGCGACGCCCCCACCGCACCCCCCCTGGCTACGGGCTTGATTGTGACTATCTAAAAGTGTTTACAAGTGTATTTTGTGAAAAGAAATGTTTTGCCACCAAAAAATGGATAAAAAGCACATGCATGCTTTCCTATACTAATACATGTTGAATTAAATTTGGGATCCCGAATTTAATTCAACAAATGGCCATACAGAAAAAGTAGGCATCTTTGAGCCAAATCGTTTGGAGGGTATTCATATAGATACCAAAAACAAACCCAATAAGCCAAAAAAATCAACAAAAGTCATGGGTGACAGGGGGCGCTTCATTTTTAACACTTTATAGTATTGCTTTAAATCAGTTTTTAATGCGGGAGGTAGACCGAAATACCAGGAGAAGAACCTAGTAAGTTCCATCGAATGTAACTTGGACAGCTAGTTATATGAGAGGACTGATTCGATCAGTCTAAGAAGAACCTACGGAAGCGAGCATGGACTGAAAACCAAATGCACATGCAGCACTGGGACCGGGAATCGAACCCAGGACTCAGTGGTGCAAAGCAAAGGAAATACCGCTGCGCTAACCCGCTTCCCCCTTGGTGAATGTTGTGTGGAGTCCATTTATGAACATAATCCTGGATAAAATGTTCACAATCCTTGTACTGTGACCAAAATTTGACAACTACAACATTCTCCCCGAGGCAATCTAAATACTACCTGATCCTACACATGTATGAGACGTGACCCAGTTTAATGTAAGCTTTAGCCTTTTCGGGTTAATTATTAAGCTTATCCATTCAGATGCCCGGGGGGGGTACTCGAAAAAAAATTTGGTAGGTATGTGAGATCCGCGATATCGAACATAGGGTCTTGCGGAACGGATTTTTGGTCAAAAATAGGGTCTATGGAACTGATTTTTTCCCGGATTGAGGTCTCAGGAACTGTCTTTTTCCCATAAAAATACGACTATTTGAGCTGAAAATCGCTCAAAATTAGCTTGAAAACATAATAAAAGACATTTTTGAGTCATTTTCTTTGAAAATGGGGTCTTGGGAACTGAAGTAATCTTGAAAAGAGCATCTTTGGGAGCGGAAGAGGAGGCTTGAAAAGGGGGTCTCGAGGGCGGCACATACCCGTACCTTCCGTCAATGTAAGTACCCCCCCCCCCCCGTTCAGATGCTTTACACCGTGAAAACGTTTACTTCCTCTGAGACTGTGTAATTCCATAGATGAAATATGTTACTTTTCTTGAGCAAACAAAATACTAAAACATGAACACCATTTACCTTGACCAAGCCATGTTGATGAATTGAATTTTATATCCTTATTTATTTCCAGAGAATTCAGAGTCTTCGCGCTCCGGCAGTGGACTCCCTCCTTGTCTCACCTGTTGCACATCAATGAATGAATTAATTCATGACAGAATCAATTCATGGTCGATACGCTACTTTTCAGCTCACCATGTTATTGTACACACGTGGATTTGTTTTCTTTCTGCATCCTGGAAAATTTACAGTGTGTTGAAGGGAGCCATCTAGCGACAATCGTGAAGTAGGCGGGGCTTATGAACCAGTGACAAACTTTCTGACAAATCAGGCAGCTATTCATGATGATTGATAGACATTCAAGGGTATTCAATAAGTTAGTGGCTTGGGCAGAGCAGGAGATCTCAATTGATGAACATTTGAACAAGTTTCAAGTAAATATCATATGCTTTTGTTTTTATTTTACAAAAACTTAAAAACTTGCCTGTTAGAGGTAAGACTAAAGTTTAGACTGAAATTGACAAAAGAAACTGACAAAGTAACCATTGAACCGGGCCATCTGCAGCTCAGTTTAATATTAGGTCGAATTCATAAAAGTAGCAATTGCTATTTAGGATTTTTCGTTTTGATACTTGCATAACATGCATACCCCTTTAAAGGAGGCTATCACAGGGGACCCACGGCAAGTAGAGTAAAGTTTCTTGCCCAAGGAAACAAGGAGACGAAAACCACCCGGCCTGGGGCTCGAACCCACAATCTCTGCATCAG
>JXSR01S032924.1:4811-16666 GCA_000969725.1 Ophiothrix spiculata | reverse complement strand
CGGACCATCTTGACAATTTGACCCCATGTGACCTCTGATTAATTTTTGGCTTATATCTCCTGAACCATTCGTGCTACTTAAGTAAAAATATATATATTTAGCATCCTTGCGACGAGATAACTAATTTGATACGAAGCTTGATATATATTGAGCATTTTTAAAATTTGACCCAAAGTTCACTCAAAATTACTTCCGGTTGAGTCAGTCACCCAATTTAAAAAATGCCAAAACCGTCAATGCACCTATATCTGCCAAAAACTAATTTTTGCACAAATGTAACATAGGGACATCTTTGACTAGACTGATCTGACATCTCCTCGTCATCACCGGTGCCTTTGTTTTCTTCATTCAGACCAACCGTTGAAATTAGACTCGTACCTTGTTATGACTCTACTCAGTGATACGTCTATATCCTTTCCCCCCATCTCTTTTCTAAATCTTGCTAAGGTTCATGCTTGTATTTGACTGAATAGGCGTATTGTTAAAAAATACTCCTTTTTTGTGCATATAGCTTCAACATATGTTGCAATATACTGTATTAATGTATCCAATCTAATAAAATAATCTTATATAGTTCTATATGAGCTTATATGTATGTAAAACACTGATGAAAACAGTGGCGTAGCCAGAGGGGGCTGCCCCCCCCCCCATCCCCCCGGGGAAATATTCAGTCGGCACATTACTGTCAGTTGGCAAATTGAGACTGCAGAAAAAAAGGGAAAAGGAGGAGAGAGAGAGAGAGAGAAAAGGGGGGGGGGATAAATTAAGAAATCAAATTCACATAACAATACTAGTATTGTTTCCATTAACTCAAATTGTCAAATTATCCTGACTGTGATCAACGAACCTTCAATGGTAACAGTAGTGAATGAACCAGTAGCCTGATTGCCCGCTGCATCTGTTGCTGTAAAAGTAACCATGGTGTCACCAATATTAAACACGCCACTAGAGTCATGACTCGATGTCAGGGTTACTACACCAGAATTGTCACTTGCTTTAGGGAATATCCAGGTCACAACTGCAGTTGAAAAACCATTGTCTGTAGCTTGTGTAATATTAGATGGCAGACTTGCTATTGAAGGATCTTCATTGTCTGAATGTACAAACACAATGTAAAATTCCATTTCACATTTTACAAGGTCATTTTGAGAAAAGGTCATGGTATTCATCACTATCGCCATGAGCATTGTTTAAAGCACCCCTTTTTCCTTTTATGTTTGAATCTGTTTAATTCAATGTATCAATATTCACGTAACATTTACATTTATGCATATATAATTTATGATATAGCTACCTGTATCCCTGATTCTCTTTAACATGTTTTCACCATAATTATAGTGACATCTTGAGAACAATATAATAAAAGCAAAAGGCACCGGAGCGTGTGCCTTGTGGAAGAGAGAGAGAGAGAAAAAAAAGGGGGGGGGGAAGAAATTCTTCTGAAATTGGAAGGTAAATGTTGTTTGGTGTAGGTTCTATCAATATTGCTTTAAAAATTATACACAAATTGTAAAATCGGTAGTCTCATTTCAAAATGGCGGACGAAAAACCTAAAATTGAATACATAAAGCACACATGAATGCAATACAGACCCAATTCCACCGTCTTAAATGACCCCCTGCAAAGTATTGCAAGCACAAATACTAAAAAAAATCATGTTTCATATCGTCACCCTTATAAAATAATGGCCTAAGTAACAAAATGGCGAAATTGAGATTTTTGAATAAATCAGTTCATTAGACTAAGAGGCACCTATTGTGAGATTGTGTAAAAAAATGCGGCTTTGAACATCTGCTAATAAACCAAAATTAAAATGGCCTATCTGACGCTTGTGAGGCAATTTTATCATAATTTGGCCTAAGTAACCTCACTCGGTAGATATGCCATTTTTCATGGCTCCATTCAACCAATAAATATAACAGGTTCAGTTCAGTAGCCGATCACAATGGATAAAGGTCAGTCAAATAGCTATTAATTATTCATGTATTGTTGAGATGATAAGGAGAGAGAATTTGACCAATTCATTTGTCCAATGTCCGTTATAAGTGATTATCTTTAATCGTATGTAGTGTATACCCTATTGAAAACAAATTGTATAATGAAGACTCGCGCACTCCCAACACAATGGAATAGCAGAATAACATGATACTTAATGTGCGGAACGTCATCCTTGACAAGGCTGGCCTTTATCGGTGAGGGATCGATCATTTTAAATTAGCGCCAGATTTAAAAGTGAAAAAAGGTATTGCCCATTCCCTAACGACAAAATCATTTTACATCCTGTCCTTTGTCAGTTTTAGAGATATAATAATAATGTAATTATTGATTACAACACCATACAAAGATTAGTTCTTTGGAATTTCCCTCTCATCCAGGGGGGGGGGGGGCATTCAAATATAATGCTGCAGGTATAGCGTGATGAAGAAAAGGATGAATTAGGGTATTTTTTAGGACAGAAGGTTGAATCAGGTGACGCCGTTTAGGGTATCAAACGCAGCTATTTAAAAAAATAGGGTACTTTTTCAAACCCTATAGGGTTAACATGGTAACGGTAAATCCCATTTAGAGTATGCATACGAGAAAGGGATATATTTTAGCTTAAGCAAAACAAATCTAGGGGTGTTTTGAAAGCATTATACTTGTGTGAACCTCCCCGGGCTTCTTATGGAAGCAGTGACTGGTAAAGGGTAGGTTAACCCTTTTTCGACCAAATATCAGTTTTACAAGACCTTATGTTGGATATCGCACGCAGCACATACCCGTAAAATTTTTGAGTACCCCCCCCCCCCCTCACCTCCCGAGCATGATCATAGTTTCCCCCCTAAAAGATGATTGTTTGCCAAAATGTACCCTTTTCTCCCACTGTTGTTTGAAGCGGACATAAATTCATTTTGTAACAAAATTTCAAAATTTACTTCACATAAAGTGGGAAAAGTTGTACAAATAGCTGTGATGTATTGCAAAGTGAATTCAGATTTGTGCCAAAAAAGAGGGCGCTATACATATTTCAAATTATTGATTATCCTTGATTATCGATTATGTTTTTTATTTGTGAAATGTTAGTTGAAAATGATGAGCAAACTGTTCTTGACGTTAGATGTTTCATTATCACATCTAATTTGGGTTGTACATAACAAAATATCCCTTATACATCTTGAAATTATTTTTTATGAATGCGCCATCTATTTTGACATTACCATATAAAATGTCCCCATTAGGGTTCAAACAACAGTGGTACATTTCCACACCATAAATTGGGATTTTACCGGAATGTACCCTATTTCTTGAAAATGACTGTTTTGATACCCCCAAACGATGTCACCTGATTCACCCTTTAATCATTAAATACATCAAAAAGAAATATACATCGAGATACATGTACACCAGACCCCTGCTTTTACATTACTACTATGCCTGCAATATTATCTTATGCCTGCACGCGCACCCCTTCCAAAATAAAATTCGAGTAACCCCGTCCCCTCCCCTCGTACAAGTTTGTCTGACTGTAAACATGTATTTTGACAGAAGGTTCTGATTTAATTAAATTTTCTATCGGAATCAGATAGGCCAAAATTTTATTAGCGATCAGTTACAATAATATGCGTTCCTTATTACTGCCTAACTCGCAGTCCTTGTAAATTGGCCTATCTGACAACTTGACATATAATACAATGGCCTATCTTACACATATTTTGGCCTATCTAACATTATAAAATGGCCTAAGTGATGTTTGATGGTTGCGTAATACCTAGTACACGTGAACATAGCCGTGACAGTTGCTTTGTATCATGAAGTTTTTACCCAAGAAATGATCAATGAAATCAATGAACCAACAAAACCAGATTTTTTTTCTTGATTTTCTCAAAAGTACATTTTATCAGATAGGCCGTTATGCCAAGTAGATACATTATAAACTTAACCTATATTCAGTTAGTAATAATGTCGTTGTTTTATCTTACTTATTACTGAGCTAATGAAACTATGGGAGACAAAAATTTCAAAAATCGTTGGATTTTTTTCAAAATGGTCTCAAATTGTTTCTCTTGCAAAACTATCCACACGAAGTAATATTTAGCAATACCTCAGATGTACTTTTACTATAGTTACAGATCAAAGTAAACTTGGGGTTTCAGATTCCAATGTAATGGTAAATAAGAACTTTGTTTTGCCTGATACCATTGCAACCACTGATCTAAAGCACCTTAAACTATTACTTCATGTAGACACTTTTGCAAAAGGAACATTTTGAGACCATTTTGAAGAAAATCGGACAATGTTGAATGTTGTGTTTCCCATAGGACCCATTGCGTGACTCCTGATATGACATTTAACATAATTGGATATAACTCATTAACCATACTTCGGAGATAGGTAAAAGTATACTTTTTCTGATTCTTTGTAATGAGAGGAACACAAATTAATCTTAACAAGGTTTAAACAATTTTGAAATTTCACCCCCTGTTTTGGCAGCCTTTTTGTTTTATGCAAATTAATCGCTGTTCCACCAAGATTTTTGATATGTTGTTGTATAGGTATTAGGTCAAATAACTACTTATTTCAACCAATGATCTGAATAGGTAAATCAATTGTCCAAATAGGTAAATAAATGTATTAATACATCTTGGCAAATGGCAACATACGGAAATTTGAAATGTCAACATAGACTTGTTTCAAGTCGTTGTGCTGCTATTGTCTGAGAATAAGCCTATTTAAAGAACTGTGAACTTTTCTATTTGTAAATTTCATCTAATTTAAATTTGGTTTTAGATATTTTCATTCTTCATCTAATTTAAATTTGGTTTTAGATATTTTCACCTATAAATACCACAACCCTACTAACTTGAATGTACACAAATTGCCAGTCTTTTAAAAATTGGTCACTGACACCGCTCTTTTCAAAAGAGCGGTGTCAGTGACCAATCTTTAAAAGTGTGGCAATTTCACTCCCTCAAAGAGTGAATTATAACTCTATAAGAGTGACATTTCACTCTTTAAGAGTGAAACCCCGTTCGATTTCACTCCCTCAAAGAGTGAATTATAACTCTATAAGAGTGACATTTCACTCTTTAAGAGTGAAACCCCCCGTTCGATTTCACTCGAAAAGAGTAAAATGTCACTCTTTTGGAGTGAAAAAAAAAATTCTCTAAGAAAGAGTGACTGTTCACTCTTTTCATTTTAAGAGTGTACGAACATAAAAACGCACGACGGGTTGTGACCAGCGCTTTAAATGATAACGGGATCTGAAAAGTTCCAAATTGCGTCTACACTAATTGCGAGGCTTTAACGATTATAAATGCAATTACCAGTTGTAAAAAAACCAATAAGATTTGATTAATCGCTGTCATATCACAAGAATAGTAAAATTGTGTTATCCTGATTAAAACCACTATTCCGTAAATTTCCATTAATTAGTTACTATAACATAAGAAAGAAACTTACTGGCTTATTATGAACTGCTTTAGCTTTCTTTTGTGCGTCAGTAATTTACGTTGCTGGGGTCGATGATATTATTGTAATAACGTATACGTAATTTTAAATGCTGTTTGCAATTCGACGGACACAATGCTTAAAAATCACGTCCAAGGTCGAATTTGTAATTTCATCTGAAACGTTGCCTTTGAAGTGTATTCTAACATATTAATCAGGTTCCAACATCGAAAACATAGAACAAATGTTTTAAAAACCGATACAAAAATCCTTTCCACATTCAAGTAGTTACCAGTTCAGACACTTAAAACTAGATTTTCTCAGAACTATAGTTTTCTGTATCAGCCCGATGTCTTTTACAATTTTGAATGTAACTTTGCAACCAAACATCCAATAACCAAAAAGCAAGGTGTCACTTTAAAGCTTAAAATGTAGTCGTCCAGATGAGATAAAAAAAATCAATTTTCATTTTGGGACCCTTTCGATATGACGGGTCACAAAAAAGAAAGCAGAAGCAAACGCATAACAGAAACCCGTTTTAAATTGAAGTATGTGGTTGATATACAAACAATTTTGTTTCAATGGTGATAAACGCATTTTCTATCTATTTTCATGTTTATGCACTCTTAGAAAGAAAGTATCAAATATGAGACAAAAAGGATCAATTTTGATCCTTTTTAGGTATCAAATATGAGCTTATCCTTTAGGGATCAAAGTGATCCCAAAAAAAGGATCAAAAATTTTGATCCGAAAAAGGATCAAATATTTCTTATAAAAAAGACCTGCAAAAAACATCACACTGAAGTGACGCTAGCAGGGTTTGAACCCACGCCGCACTCATACCTGCTGGTAATTACGAGACCAAGGCTCTAACCACTCGACCACGCCGGACTGTGTGATGATATCAACGTATTATATATGTTACACCATTGTATACATTCCCCGCTGTGTAGTGGATATTGGGTTGTACTCAAATATGAAACAAAAGATACGTTGATTCCAAACGCGGTATCAAATATGAGCTCATCCTTTCCGTATCAAAGTAAACCAGAAATACGGATCAAAACTTTGATATTGTAATCAAAAAGGATAAAAATAAAATGATCCTAAAAAAGGATCAAAAATGATCCTTGTGAATTTGATCCATTTGTATATATTGATCCGCAAAAGGATCAAAAGTGATCCTTAAAGGATCAAAAGTGATCCTTAAAGGATCAAAATAAAATGATCCCGAAAAAGGATCAAAAATTTGATCCCGGCCTTCTAAGAGTGTGGTATTAGGCAATTTAAATGCTAATTTAGGCGCTATTTCTGACCTAAATTGTGACCTTTTTTTAGATTTCAAAGCAAGATATTATGAGTGTAAGTGATGTTTGTATATACTTGGTCAATATAATTATGGTCAATACTTGCGAAATTTATAATTGGTCGCTATTTTAAACCGTATTGGCAGCCATTTTGATTTTCAAAGGTGGCTAATTTGATTTTTAATGGTAGTTGTAGCTAGTATTTATCATTAATGATATAAAATATCATTTTCTCATATCAGAAATCTTTAACCCTTTTTAACCCTTGTTTCACAAACATATTATACGGAGGGTTGTTGTTGCTACCCCCTCAATTTTTATAGCGAGTCCCCCCCGACCCCGTGTGTGGTACCAATGGATAGGTATCAGTCCCTTCTTTCCATTGATACCAAATTCAAGGTACTCCGTTATCGTATGACGTCACTATGACGTCATAATTACCAATATACCAAGGGTGGACAATTGTCTAGACTTTTGAATAATTTCTGGATAATGTTCGGTTTTTAAGATTTTACATTTTACTAGTTTACTAGAACCTTAACTTGCATCTCGATCACACGGATTAGTACCTAATCTTTTTTGTACCTTGCGCATACGTGTGAGTATTTTCAATAATGCCCGGCCCATTGCGCATAAGATTCACTGCAAAAATTGCAGAACACCAAACGCTAGTGTTATGTCATATTTTGACACTCACGGTACAATTTCACTGCATGCTGTTTATATTTTGAGAAAGCTATCACTTCAAAGTTCCAGAAAAATTCGACAGTGATCACATGTTTCCTATAGAGATTTGTAGTATGACAAATATTTGACATTTGTTGCTCTTTTTTAAAACTTGACCCGTGTTTAAACATTTGAATTTGAACACATCAGACGCCTGAGTTAGTATTCAATTTTGAACGTATATGTATTCAAAATATCAACTTTTGAAAACCCTTTAATGCCTGAAAACCAGTGTGACACGAGCGTCAGGCACCTTTTCATGTGTTCAGTTTTTAACACCAATTTCAAAAGAACACTTAGATACCTTCGTGGAAGAAGTGGTCAAGTGCCATTTTGACAAAATTGAGTTATTGGTGGTTTTGAGGTCACTGTAGAACAGAAAATATGTTGACAAATTTTGGAGTGATTTACCCTGTTGTATGGGGTCGTCACGAAAAATGGTCTTTCGGTGAGGATTTCTCAAAAAAAGGGGTCATTCGGCGAGGACAGTAAAAAATAGGGGTCTTTTGGTGAGGATCACATTGCATTAAAAAGGGGGGTTATTAAGTGAGGCGCTCAAATTTATCTGAAAATTTGAGGTCTTTCAGTGAGGTATTTGAGCAACTACAAAAACCATGAAATTGTTAACACTAACATAGAGCTAAAATCATCAGAAAATACGTGGTAAAACTCACTTATTTATGAAAAAATGGGTCATTCAGTGAGAGCATCTTCTTAAGGAAATTGGGGTCATTCGGCGAGAGTGTTTGAGAAAAATGTATTTATGAAAATGAGAGTCATTCAGTGAGAGAGTTTTCTGCGGAGAATTGGGGTCATTTAGTGAGAGAGTATGTTAAAAAAATAGGGGTCATTTAGTGTGAGAAACCTGTGAAAAATTATAAGGGAGTCATTCGGTGACAGAGGGTTGGAAATGGGGGTCATTGTGGCTGCACATCCCCGTCACTTGTTTTTAGGGAGTGACCCCCCCCCCTGGGATAAAACACCGACCTTGGTCCTCGCAATGTAAGTTATAGTGGTGCCTAATCTTCTTAATATCCTCGGATATGAACGGTTTCTTGACATAGATTGGTTCGTAGATTCTCCTTTGTGTTATCGTATTCCTTCTACCCACCACGATGCTTGTACATCCGCACGGATCGTCGGTAGCTAGAACCCACATCCATTTACAGTCGTGCTTTTGCAGATCAACTTTGCATGTAGAAGCTTGTGTTTGACTGAAAAACACTGCTAAAATACAATATTTAAAACCATCAGTAGGCCCACATCATATTCATGTTATATAAAAACGCAAATCTAAATATTTAGAAAGTTAAACATCTGGAGGTGTTAAACTATAACACTTTTTTGTTTTCAAACACGTCATGGATTTTGCAGGGTAAAATTTTCCACAAACAAAATTCATCGAAATTTTACTAGTTTGGGGTCCCAGTTTTTCCCCATTTTCCCAATATAATTTAAATTTTATTCGGCTCTTTCTTTCTTATTTGCCCTTTCTCCGTTTACCCTTCTTTTTCCCCGGTAGGTTGACAAACAATTCCCGGTGACAAGCATCAAAAGGGGCAGTCTATCCAACCTGCTATCCATTCAGTTACGCCTCTGATTCAATACAAACAAAAAATGAAAAGTTTGAACCCACCTGTCACAGTCAGCATTTGTAAAACCGTCCTAGTTGAAACCAACAAGTATTTCATGATGAAAACCGGGTTTCAATTCTCCTCCGATGTTATGTCTAATACTTTTTACATTCTATAAAATGCGTTGATTTGCAAAGAGAAACAAACTCGCGTCCAGCACGCACACGACACGATTTATATAAAATATAAATCTACGCTCATCCTACAAATTTTCAACCAGTGGATGCAAAAAAGATTATTATTCGTTACCATGGTAACATAGATACGGATACTAAATTATATTGCGCATGCTTATGGGACCATTAGACGCCAATTGTTATTATCATATTTTTTTTAATTTCTTTTACATGACTTCGGCATAATGCCTTTTGATTAAGCAAAATTAAGTTGAAACTTTCCAAAAATCATTTAAATCGAGTGGAATTCAGAATAACTCTTGTTTGTATGTTTTTGTGTCTGTTTGTTTGTGTGTTTGTTTGTTTGTTTGATTCGTTTTGGATATTTTGGCTCAAGTCTTGTACTTTAAGCCTCTCTCACTCTGGGTACGATCCCTTTTCACAAATTTGACAGATGAAGGAGGAATTCCATGTTCACCACAAGCGTTTTGTAAAACATATATCACACATTATCACAATTTTAGCATGCATGTACATATGGTGGTCTTGTCAAATACCCTGGTAATATGTCCCCCCCCCCCCCAAAAAAAAAAAAAAAAAAAACAGCCAGCACATTTTACCTTAAATACAGACTTTACCTTTAACACATCTGTGGTCATTTATGGTGTTTCAATTACTATCTTGGGCAGGGAAGGGACAAGGACTACGGCTTTCACCATGGAAATCCAACCTGATGCCTAAGCTAAAGGAAGCTTATCTTAAAGTGGGCTCCAAGATGTTTTAAATTAAGTTTTTGAATGCAGGAGGAAGACCGGAGTCGACCCGGAGAAAAATCTGCGGAAGCGAGCATGGACTGAAAGCCAAATGCACATAAAGCGCCGGGCAGGGGAATCGAACCCGGGACCTCTCCGGTGCAAAGCGAAGGAACTTCCAAATATTTCCTACAAAGTTTGGTTGAAATTGCTTCTGTTAAAAGATCAGTTTCTTCTTGATACTATACTATGGCGGAATGATGGACGTCTGTTTAGAAATTGTATCTGAAAAGATACAACTTCAATACGGTAACCTCGGTAGGACTTCGTGTTTCATGATACTTTAAGCTCTCTCCTCCAAAGTAAATTTAGGTTGATGCACGGTGTTGGCTCTCTTTTAACAGACAACAGTGTGTCGAATGTCATATGCCTACATTTAAACCATAACTTTACGTTTGCGCCATAATCTAACTGTTTACGCATGTATCAAACTTAAAATTGTCTTTGAATTTCAAATCTGTTCAACTGTCAATAACGTTTAACATAAATAATTTCTTCATCATTCTCGCTTAACCATAATGTGGCACAGAATTGATTTTTTGGTTCCGCAGTTAACTGGAGTTTTCTTCGGATTGACAAAAGCAAATGAGATTAAACAAAAGTGTTTTGGAAAGTTTTATTTTTTAGATCTTTTTTCGTTATTTACACATGGTGCCCAAAACGACTCACTTCTGATGAGATTTCATATTGAAAACAATCGTTTTCGATTGTACCATTTTGTTTCAAACAAGCTGTAGGGGAAGGTGGGGTGAGTTGGCCCTCGGGGTGAGTTGGCCCACCACGAGTTTCTGCTCACGTGACCTAGGGAGAATAATGTTACTGGTGATTTTTGGTCATATATAATGCATCAAATTTACCATAAAATTTACAAAACCCAGTTCATCTCTTTGTGTGAGTTATCAGTAAAACGAGTTTTTGAGTTACTTAAGTAAACTTTTTTAGCAAACGTAATTTTGTACTAGTGTCAAGATATTACTTCGCTGGTCCAAGTTATTATTATTGATTACGAGCTATGGTACATGTCCAACATATCATGGGATCAAATCCACTTTATCCTTTGTTTTTTGGTATACCATGAGGTTAAGTTAAAACCGGGACTACGGGGCGAGTTGGCCCCCTACCACATGGGGTAAGTTGGCCCTATGGCGGAATTGCCCAAGATGGTATGATAACCTACTCAGACTCTAGCACAATAACTTTTATGAAGTTTTAACACGATTTTAATTCTAAACAAGTACATAGATGCGTATAACAAGACGCAAGGAGTCTTAAATGAAGCTGGTAGGCTATATTGCATATATTGCATGCAGATAACACTGTGGGTCACAACGTATCTTTTTAAAAGATCGATATTGTATTAATTTATTATGGCATTTCATCTCAAAAGGACATTTTTGTATGCAGAACATTCCCGTGCTTCACTTAAAAAAACATAATGTATGAAATGTGTCACGGTAGAATGAGTACGACTCTTTTTTTGTAAATGGGGCCAACTCACCCCACTGGATGGGCCAACTCGCCCCGCATAGCGGGGTGAGTTGGCCCTTTTGACGCCTTTTTTATTGTTTTTAATTATTTGAATACGATAAGCCGCAGAGTCTTAGTATTTACATTAAACATAGCTTGGGTACATATCTATCTTGTGTTAACAGGAACATCTTCTAGACCTTAATCTCTCCAATACAGGGGCGTTTAAACAAAAGGGGGGCCAACTCACCCCACCCTCCCCTATACCTGGTGAGTGTATGTATAAATGGTTAAAGCCAGTGGGTTAACCCTCAAAGAGCCGGGCTTTTTCGACCCATCTCACAGCCGGGGGGGGGGATTCCGCCC
>JXSR01S032923.1:8415-18830 GCA_000969725.1 Ophiothrix spiculata | reverse complement strand
GTGTCCTTGAAATCAATTTCTGAACTCTAATGTTTTTTTATATCTACATAGATGATCTTAAATCATTAGAATCAATATATAGTTTCGGTATGTTGTTTTGTAGTAGTGAGATACCAGACAAGTATTCTAAGTAGAATGCACCTTTGGCGTAATATTATCATTCAATGTTTTAAAATTACAGTTAGATATGCATAATGACAAGCGTAGGTTAGCCCAATATTTGGCTTATTCTTTATGAGTTTATGCTCTAGAAATATACAGTCAGAGATAGCAAACATCTATACAATTGTAGAGGTTGCCCTATTAAATTCAGAAAAAGGTCGCAAATATTTAGGTCATCTCCGGAAAGCCGATGAAATCTAGCTATTATATATAATATTAAAAATATGATTATACTTATTATTGTATAAAGTATCATTCGATTTGCTTTCATATCCAACAAATCTAATACCTGGAAAAACTGCAGATGAAATTATATTAGATATTACACCAACATTTCAAAAACAATTGAAATTTAGATCAGCTATATTGGTAACATATATGAATACTGGTTGCATACAGAAATGTAATTTATGCTGACATGGTACTGACCCGGAAGCACTTATGTCAGCTGATCATATGCGGTGAATTTAACACAAAATCACAAAAAAGTTCGATTTAAGATATTTATAGGATCATCATTAGCAACATCATCATTATCATGAATTAAGTTGTCATAATCATTATTATCAGTATTCTGATCCCTGTCTTTCTTATCAGTATTTACTATACTTATTTTTACTATAGCATTTTAATTTAAAGAACGAAACCAATTCAATGCATCATAAAGGTCATTACCTCAAAAGGTAAAAAACCTGATATGTAGGCAAGATATCAAGTAAACTGTTATAAATTAAATTCCAAGACGATCAACTTTCAAAGCGAAGTAGCTGTCATTTTCATCGCATGTAATAATAAGAACACAACATGGCCCCAACAAACGCTTGCGCTGACATCTTCCATCTAGCACTACTTAACTGCAGTTAGATAACTGCTATACTATTTACCCTCCGAGGGATTTTGACATTGCTTTTTATCAAACCATAAAGCACTACAATTTATTATTAGATTTTTGTATCTTATTGAATATTGAATATTAAATATCAAAAAATGTGACATTTTGCCAAAAGAAAATTAAAACTGACTGGGCGCTATTTTTAGAAGTATGTGTTATTATATATTATATGATTTGTTTAATGTGCATTAACAAAATGAAGGATTGTTAGAGTGATATTTAAGAAAATAAATGGTAAATGTGTCTTAAGGAAGAAAAGCTTGTGAAGAAAATCTGTATGCACATGAATAGGAGAGATTTATTGGCCTTGACGTGCTGATTTGTAATAAATGTCATCCGACATGTACATGGATGCGGGGAAAGTACGCCGGTACGTACGTGTGCATAACAGTGTCTTTAATCTTTAATGATTTCAATACGTTACCTGGAAGAGCCGTGATGAGTATGAATACTAGATGAAACCAGAGGTATTTTAGCAGCCAATTTTGAGTGGCAAACTCCGCCATTCCTCTGGATGAATTTCCACTGTGACCAGTAGATATGTCTATATTATCACGTGTGCTGCTAGTTGTACCACAGCACGCAAATAGATTGGCACCATAATGTAGCTGATGATGTTGATGTCTCTCCTCCTCTAACGTATCTTCCATTTTCACACACCAAGCACAGCATAGCGTAACACTTATTTTCACTAAATTACGGATCCATATCTCCAATAAATATTAATCATATGATTACATCTCCTAAATAGGGTGTTATGTTTCCAATTTATGTTAAAAACATCGTTTTTTCCTGCTATGTTCCAAGGTAAATAATAGCAATCCGTTCCTATAAAATTCCGCGGCGCCGCAAACCAACGAACAGTTTTCTCAGTCAGAGATATGCTGTATTTTTTTCCTCTTGCATAGAGGGCGACCGTATGTAGGTATGTCCGTTGAGCACTTCCGGGTAATAGTTGGGTCGATTTTAATGAGCATTTAAGTTGTGTCTCCTTTATCACCTGGTCAAAGGACCGTAAAAAAGCACTTAAGTGGTTTTAAATGTTGGTTTTAGACTTAAAAATCAATATATAATATATCTCTTCAAGTATTTATTATCTTAAATAAGCAATGATAGAAATATGAGTAGACAATTCGATAGATATTGTATTTAAATCCCAATAATGTCGCCTTAGAATTATATAAAGGCGTTCGTCGTAAATATCTTATTAAATTGGATTGAGGCAGACGGTATATTGTACCATTGTATGGGCAGAACTTCAAATTGTACATGTGCCGTGTCAATACCTAAGTAAATTGGATATGTTTACAATTACAATCAAAGTGTGCAATAATTTGATCTCATCCTTTTATGTAAATAAAAACCTATCGGTTGCTCAGGGCCTCTGGCAATATTTTTCTGTATTGGTATTTTTGTTTGTAATTCGGCTCAGAATGACTAACACATATGTAAAGAATAAAATTCAGAGGTATTTCTGCATGGACTTCATGTTTGTTTGTTTTTTATATTCTTTACATTATTTTCATTTCACTAATTTCACTAATATTATCGAGTTTCATTTTATTTCATTTTATTTCATTTAGTTTTATTTTATCTTATTTTGTCCTATTTTGTTTCATTTCATTTTATTTCATTTAGTTTTATTTTATTTTATTTTGTCTTATGTTGTTTCATTTTATTTTATTTTGTGTTACTTTGATAATGTATGTTACAATAAAGTTATGTGGACTTAAAACATCCTGCTATTTCATGTTTCTGTATGTTATGCTGTCTTATTTTATTATATTAATCATGTTGATCTCTGATCGATAAATGTACTCCATTATTGTTGTGTTTTATTTACCAAATCAAATGATTGTAAGAACATGCGATGAAAATAAACGGTAACACTATTTTTAAGTATAGCAATAGTATAGATTACTTGTAATTTTTCAATTAGGTATTTTGCCCTGTCTAAATGTTTTTGGTAAAGAGTAAATTTTTTTTACAAATGTTGGAAATACGAGGGTCATTCAAAAAGTTCTACCTGTTGTATCATAACTTTTGTTCTATCAATAGTAGCTACTTGACAATTGGCACACCTGCAGCTAAAAAGGTCATCTATATTTTGTATCAATATCTTTCCTAGATTTTTGCAGGTGATCTGAAAACCACAGTAGGTTTGGTATATTTTGAAACGGTCAAAATATGTGACTCATTTTTAAAATTTGCTTAAGTACAGTGAATTGAAAAGGTCATGCTATACAGTGATTTTTTTTTGTTGAAGAAATTGACCTTCGTAAGATGGCGACCGTAGGGTTGATTATGCACCTCTAGATGATGTCAAAATATGTAATGAATATTTCACAATAATCTTGAGGTAAAAAATCAAGCCTACTGTCGCCATTTTTGAAAATCCAGGCTTTGGCCAGGTTGCGGTCGGCCGCAAAAAGTTGTGGCCTAATTATGCGCCTAAAACAAAATGTATAATTCCACAATTTAATATGAAGCTTTGTTTTGACACATTTCCATAGTAGATCGCAAGCTAGGGGAACTTCATCAATTTTTTGAATGAGAAAATATAGTTTAGAAACTTTAAATGATGTCTTTCACATAAAAACGCACTTTAAAAAGTCACGCTATAGAGACACACACTACGTTGATATTCGTAACTTGAGAGGGTACAAGACATCCTTTCAGATATTGGGATTCTGGGTAATTTTTATCAGTAACAAGTTTACTATACCAGTGGAAAATGACTTGTTGGACTGTTAGGCACACTTTCATTTCAAATTTGGTCTGTAACTTACATAAGTTTTGAGTATAGAGTTGGTTGTTCATACATTTGCTGCACATATAATTTCAGGTGCAATGTCATTTACATACTCACTGTTTCCGGTGGCACCGAACCTCTCTGTGGTGTTCATGTCACCAACAGAAATCTAAGATATTGATGCAAAGTTTTCACCACGTATAGATAACATTCGTATATAGCTGTATTTGTGCCAATTTTCAAGTAGCTAAAAGTTATGATACAAAATAAGTTATGATACAACAAGTAAAACGTTTTGAACCCTCGTATTATGTATTTAAAATAAGTAGCACAAATATTCCTTGATTGTTTCCCTCTACAGTAATTTTTGAATAATTTCATGTGGGTTTATATTGTAATCAACAATTGTTATAATTGTACAAAGCTTCCATTAAATTAACAAAAATATAATTTTGATGTAAATTAAATATTTTACTTGCACTATAGCACTGGTATAATTGGTAGATTACTTTGAAAATCTCGTTCATTTAAGTCTTTTTATAAATATCTTAAACAAACTGAGTTAAATACACTTATTTCGGATGGTTGACAACAAGTCATTCATCTTAACTGGTTTTGCACTCAAATCGTGCCCATCATGAATACGAGATCAATTATACAAATCAAGTCGTATATCTTTTTTTTTTAATCTTGACATACTTGAGTAATATGCATAATTAGTCAGGGTTAGCCATATCTTGGCTGGTTAAATTAATACTCATCATGACATTTATAAGTAATGAGAAAATTTATCACATTCGGAGCTACATTTCACACTTAACTAGATTACCTATCATATCTGACAAAAAGCAACATACGTTTCCTAGATAATTTTCCTCATAAATCGACAATTAAAATTTTTTAAAAAAGGGGACAAATGTTTATTCCAATTTTATGGGCAACAGTGTAAATCCTGGCCACATACATTACTTAAATTATGAGGTGTAAGATGAATAATTAGACAAGTCGGAACTTTGATCACTAAGTAGATAAAATAACGATTTCATTGGTTAATAGCTAAAAGGATATGGATATTTCCATATATCCTGGCTATAGGTACATCACTACAATTTTGCATTTGATGTGTAAGATGAATAATCAGATAAGTCAAGACTTAATAATTTCTACTCGAATATCTAATCTTGCCATTCATGAGTAACATTATTAATTAGATAATCATTTATATCTTAGTGCCAGGTGAACCAAAAATGATGCAAATATTTTCTGTTGCAAATTATTTGCATTTTTGACATAGTACTGTACTACTGTTGTTAACATGTCGTGTATATATTCTTAAAATTGTCTGAATTTACAGAAATCAACAGTAATAAGTATGATTTTTGAAAGCTTTGATCCTATTCATCCCAACTATTTGAACATTCATATCAGCATATAATGTTTTACAAAACAATTTTGAGGGCATTTTAAGACCGACAAGTATAACGCGTTTAAACCTTAAACAATAAGTACGGAAGAGGATGATTTGCAGTCATGCTGACATTTGCAATTGAAGACACGTTTTCCTTTGTTTTATATTTGGAAAATATTTGATTTTGTTTATTTCGTTTCATTAAGAATAACAAAGGTAATACTTTTAACATTTTAGCTTAAAGGCTGACTGGGACCAAGACACAGTTAGAATAAATGGGATAATTAGACAAATCAAGTCATATATCTTGGCTGGGTACATTACTCATATCTTGGAATGCATGATCTAGTACTCATAACTTAGTGACAGGAGGAACGCAAATAATGCAAAGAATTTCTGATTCAAAGATTTTGCAATGTATCAGATATCTGTATTATCTGTGAACATCATACAGACCCACATTGCCGACTAAGTTTAACCTGAGTCCGAACTTGCTACATTATTTCAACATTTTTGGGTTTATCGTATGCCTATTATATCAGGCTTAATATTTTTAATATTGTTACGCCTTTTACAAGTGTATGTGTTTCGTTATAGAACAATAACAAGTAAATTTCACTCGTTAGCATCGCCTCCAAATGTTTCGTATATCTAACAGCTTTGGTAAGATCTAAATCTATATTTGATATTGGTTGATTATGTTAATTCTTACATTTTTGCAATTTTCATCCCCAGCATTTTTTTCATTATATAATTTACGTAATATACCAAAATACAATCTACTCACTATTCGCTATATTAAAAGCAATACTATAAGATTGTTATCAAAAATGTTTTAGTAAAAATGAAAGAATGTGCTTATCTGAAAGCGTTTTCAAGAGTATTTTTGTCAAAAATGTTATGACATTGGAAAATGGATAAAAAGCACATGCATGCTTTCCTATGCTAATACATGTGAGTTAAATTCAGGATCCCGAATTTAATTCAACATATGGCAATAAAAGAAAAAGTGAGCATATTTAAGCCAAATCATTTGGAGGGTATTTCTATCTACCCAAAACAAACCAAGTAAGCTTTAAAAAAATGAAAAGTCATGGGTGATAGGGGGCGCTTTATTTTTAACAGTTTATGGTATTGCTTTAATATATATCATTAAATAAAAAAGACATGTAATTAGACTCATCATTAACATTACAAGGTGTCATAGCTGAAGTGTATGTCTTAAATCCAACCGGTGCAATTTTAAGTAGGAAATTAGAAAACGTGCAACAATTTCTCCTTGATTTCTTCACCTTCAATGGGGTGCTAATAATCTAAGACAATTCATAGGATTGATTGCCTATGCAGAATTAAAATGAAAATAATTTCAAAAGATGATTATTAACCATAAAAAGTGTCTGTACCTCGTAATATTACCTGTTGAGAATCATACCGATATCAACTTTATTTCCATATATAACATGTACAATAAAACTACAGTATATACAAACAACATAAAATAAAAACAAGAGAACAAGAGAAACATTATATGGAGGAGTTATCAAAAGGCCAGTAAGGCCTGATCACGATTACCCCTTGTTAAGGCCTACATAAGCAAAACAATCAAAATTACTCATATCATACCATTCATGAGTAAGATGAATAATTAGGCAAGTCAGGTTATTTATATTAGCTGAGTGCATTACTCATATCATACCATTCATGAGTAAGATGAATAATTAGGCAGAGTCAAGATATTAATATTGGCTGAGTACATTACTCATATCATATCATTCATGAGTAAGATGAATAATAATGCAAGTCAAGTTATTAATATTGGCATAGTACATTACTCATATCATACCATTCATGAGTAAGATGAATAATTAGACAAGTCAAATAATTAATATGGCTTAGTACGTTACTCATATTATACCATTCATAAGTAAGATGAATAATTAGACAAGTCAAATTATTAATATTGGCTTAGTTCATTACTCATATCATACCATTCATGAGTAAGATGAATAATTAGACAAGTCAAATTATTAATATTGGCATAGTACATTACTAATATTATACCATTCATGAGTAAGATGAATAATTAGGCAAGTCAAATTATTAATATTGGCTTAGTACATTACTCATATCATACCATTCATGAGTAAGATGAATAATTAGACAAGTCAATGGCTGAGTACATTACTCATATCATACCATTCATGAGTTAGATGAATAATTCGGCAATTCAAGTTATTTATATTGGCTGAGTACATTACTCATATCATACCAATCATGAGTTAGATGAATAATTCGGCAATTCAAGTTATTTATATTGGCTGAGCACATTACTCATATCATAACCATACATGAATAAGTTGAATAATTAAGCAAGTCAACTTATTTATATCAATTGGCTGAGTACATTACTCATATCATACCATTCAAAACAGCCTTTGCATCGGGGCATGAGATTAGAATTCCTGATTTCTTTTCGCACGAAGTATAAGCACTAAGAGTAAATTGTAAAATTGTGTTGGGAGTGGCCGTCTTTCTCTTTCTCTCTCTCTCTTTTTTTTTTTTTTTTTGCTATCTTTTCTAATTTCGGCATCTTTTCAAAGATGCATTGGCCAGCATGCATAGATTAGCCATTTCTGGCTATCCAGGTTGGTACATTTGTATGAGCGTGGAAAAAACCATGAGTTCATCATGGATCTAATATAAAGTCAAGTTATTTATATTGGCTGAGTACATTACTCATATCATACCATTCATGGGTAAGATGAATAATAAGACAAGTCAAGTTATTAATATTGGCTGAGAACATTATCATATCATTTATGAGTAAGATGAATAATTAGACAAGTCAGGTTATTTATATTGACTGAGTACATTACTCATATCATACCATTCATGAGTAAGATGAATAATTAGGCAAATCAAGTTATTTATATTGGCTGAGTACATTACTCATATCATACCATTCAATACAGCCTTTGCATCGGGGCATGAGATTAGAATTCCTGATTTCTTTTCTCACGGAGTAAGCACTAAGAGTAAATTGTACAATTGTGTTGGGAATGGCAATCTTTCTCTTTCTCTCCCTTTTTTATTTTTTTTTATTTTTATTTTTGCTATCTTTTCTATTTTCGGCATCTTTTCAAAGATGCATTGGCCAGTATGCATAGATTAGCCATTTCTGGCTATCCAGGTTCGTACATTTGTATGAGCGTGGAAAAAACCATGAGTTCATCATGGATCTAATATAAAGTCAGGTTATTTATATTGGCTGAGTACATTACTCATATGATACCATTCATGAGTACAATAAGTAATGAAACAAGTCAAATCATTTATCTTAACTTGTGAGTAACTCACATTTTGTCATATGTCTTGGCTGGGTACATTACTTCACACTCACATATTATATAATTCATTAATGTAACACTTAAATTAAGGTGTTTATTTGTAAGCCAAATAAGTAATATATTCCGGATGACCTTGATGTTTGAGTGAAAGACTGAAGAAATGAGTCTACAGATAACAGTTTATCGACTTCAACGTTTTTCGATACGCTTAGTTTTCCGATTGAACTGGCCAGTTTTCTTCGATATTTTCAGTTAAATCTGGTAAAAGACGAACCTTAATGGCGATAAATATAAAATTAAAGGAAGCACCCTTATTAAACCTTGTACAGACTTGACATTAGATATGGAATATAATTTTTCTGTTGGTTTCCATCTTAAATATCCCGCCATATCTCTGTGTGTACCAATTTTGGAGACTTGTGCTTTCTCATGTTTGTAAACTTATAAACTTCAAACCAAGGGTACTTTCAAGCTCACACAAGTGACACACAGACAGTGGGAAACGTGAAGGTACAAATAACTCAGAAAATTAGGTCCAGAGCCGTGCACTGCAATATTGAACAAAGGAAAATGAATTTGTCATATTTTCTTCCATACGTTACTTAGAGATGTGAAACTCTACAGGGTTGATTGGTAATAATTTTGATCAATCAATATTTCCTCTGTTCTCATTGAGAGGAGTACAACGTCATGAGTTTCCATGGCATGCTTTCCATTTGTTATTGGAGTGTTTGTTCGGATATCTCAGCTAAAGCACCAAACACAGCCACACAACACTCCTTCACCTCGGAGAATCAATATAACATGCTGTTAATCCAACATGTTTCTTAACCCAAATGTTCTCATTAGGATTAATATCCGAAGGTCTTGCCGGACAAGGAAATAAATTAACACCTTGATCTTCCAGGAAAGTCCGGATTGTACGAGCACGGCAGAGGCGAAAGTTGTCAAAGTGGAGCACAAAATTGTATCCGAAGAAGCCTCTAGCCAATGACATTATCAATGCTTCTAGAATGCATCTTTACTGGTGCTGATGGAAGCTGCCTTCCATGGTGATCAGGGCCGATTTTCCACCTGAATGTGAAAGACCCAGAAGGCAATGTTGCCTTCTTCTCGATACATTGTAGATAGCATGCACGCTTCAGTATAACCCTTCTCTGTACATCTGCGGCCCTGATACGTCCATATTGGCAGTATACTTCAAATTTAATCTAAGACAACGTTATCTCATTGATGGAAATAGATCTGTATCCCAGTTAAAGCGTCGCTGGCAAAACTGTCAATATATTTTCTCCATGGCTTTCTTAGCATGATCGCCACTTTGAATAAAGTGAGAGTTTACAAATGTTCTTCATACGAGCTTGTTTTATGAAAGATTATGGTGTTGGACACTTGCCCTGTTTGGTACGATCTTCAGATATGAACTCTATTGAGGACTGATCGGCTGGAGTAACATATCGAAAAAACAACAAGTTACATCAAACAACCTTGTACATGAGTAACTTTAAGCTGTGCTTGATACTTGGTCTGATACACCTGTCCGAACTCTCCAATCACTATTGGAATTTCCGCATGGAGAGTCCATGCGCCGTACGCTTCTTATGGATGACATAGCAAAAAAAATAGTGTTTGGTCGTAATTTGTAACCAACAATTTGTAAAATAACCTTGTAAAATTTCAAGCGTCCAGATAAAGTAATAAAGAAACTACAGCACAAATTTAATTTCCGTAATTCCGTATTATGGTGTACGAGTTTGGACCCAAATTTTAGAGGTTTTTGTGCTTTCAAGTTCCCCATTTTCTCTGTGTCACCTAGGTATACACCAAAAGCGTCTTACACTCTTAGAAAGAAAG
>JXSR01S032913.1:157530-168867 GCA_000969725.1 Ophiothrix spiculata | reverse complement strand
CGATTGCCTATTAAAATAGAATGGGAAATCACCTAAAATTGCAAAATATGAATCTTTCAGAAAAAGTCCCTTTCTGTAGCAATCAAAGATTTCAATATTAAGCTTCTCTAATTAAACAATTAATAAACAAAAACAAACAATTCAGTTTCACATAACAGTATAAAGGAAAGAAAAATGAATAGACAGAAGAAAGGAGGAGGTGCGCAAATAAGGAAAGAAAAGGAAAGGAGAAAGACGGAAAAGATAAAAAAGAGGGAGGGGCGCAAAAAGGAAAGAAAAAGAAGGAACGGGGAAAAAAAGAAAGAAAAAATGGAAAGACAGAAGAAAGGAGGGGCGCAAAAAAAAAAAAGAAAAGGAAGGAAAGAGAGCCGAAAGGGAAGAGAAAAGAAGGGGGGCGCAAAAAGGAAAGCAAAAAAGAGAGAATAAAAAAGAGGACGCCAAAGCATGAATTAGTTAACAAGGCAATTACGTAAAAGTCATGCGCTAACCAGGGAAGGTCAAAATAAGGGACTGGATAGGTTTCAAAAATAAATAATGAGAAAAGCAAATTTACCTATATAAAGGAATACACTAATTGTCACGTTATTAACGATAGTCATAATAATGTATACGGAGGAATAGTACTAGTAATATTAAACATTTGTCTAACACATATATGAGGTACAAGTTCTGACTAAAACAGATTAATGAGAAAAAGCAGATTAAAAAATAAATTCTTGACCACAAAGTCTTGTGAAAAAAACTCGGAAATTTTTCACTCATGAACACCAAGTCTAAAATTCAATGCAGCTCGAAAATTACTTTTTTTACTTCCAAAATTTAACTTAATCATCCCAAGAGTTTTTCTGAATTTTACAGCAACTAAACGGTAGATTTGACATGTAAAAAGGCTCAAATTATTTTTTTTCTGACACTCGTACCCAAAACCGGTGTAATGAATGATACAGTCCTACTCATTTTATTGTCCCCCCTCCATTGACTTCAACGGAGTAAAGCGTAACCTTGATGTATGATCGATACACGTACAAAGTACATACTATACAAATATATAGGTACCCGGACAATAAATGGGTAGGACCGGCAGTCGACAAATGTTTCCGTCTCGCCATTGGCTTGCTAATTCACGTGCCAAAACGTGTGATCTCATTAAATATTTCTCAAAACATCGCCTGAAACATCGCATCTAATTAACCTGTACATGTTACATGTGACCTTGCCATAGAATTTACGCAGAACATATGTACGGCCGGTCGCTTATATTTTACACAGCGTAGATGGGCCATTTGGAATTTATCAACTTGTTTTGAAAAAATTAATTAATATACTTCTATATAAATGCATGACTGTTTAGATGGCTGTAGGATTGCGAAGGCTCTTGAGAACACATAGGTATATTTAGATGCCGAAAAGGAGAATTCTCTGAGGTGCAAATGTGATTTTTTTTATGAGTGAAAATTTTCAAGTTTTGGTATCCAAGAGTATTCAAGAGTATGCAGAACATTTTCAGCTTCAAATTTAATATGTGTTAAATGAGATGTTAAGTTGCGTATCATCCGCATAGAAGTGGTACTTAACATTCTTGTAACAATCAATGATGTTTGCAACAGGGTGGTGATAAAATGAAAATGACTAAGGGCCAATAACATAACCTTGTGGGAGGCCGAAGTTCAGAGTTTGCGGATCAGAGAATTCACCAGCAACCTTCACCCTTTGAGTACGATTGTACAAATAGGACTTAAACCAATTACTAACATTACCAGAGATACCAAAAAAAAATATTGGTCAGCCTGCTTAAAAGAACATCATGATCAATGGTGTCGAAAGTCGCCTACAGGTCCAACAACGCTAGGAAAACTGTCAGCTGATTGTCAATATAATTCATGATGATGTCACTCCAATCTCCCAGCAAAGCAGTCTACTGTGGTCAGACCTGTAGGCGGACTGATACACAAGAGCAAGGTTGCTACAACAAACATGATTATTTACACTATTCAAAACCGATTTGAATTTTTAAAATAGAATCAATAAGCTTAGACAGAAAAGCTGTATTAGAAACAGGACGATAATTCTTAAGATTATCACATTCTAAACCCCGTTTCTTAAATACAGGAGAAAAACAGCTTATTTTAATAAAGATGGAAATGTTCCACTAGCTATTAAAGGTTTTTCAATGAAAACCAATAGAGGGATCGAATTATTAAAATTCTGCTTGATAAGCCAAATCGGCATTGGGTCTAACCCACATGTTTTATTGAATAATTTCCCAACAAGATTGGCTGCCTCATCTTTGCTGAGTTGTGCAAATTCAGCCAGGGCAGGAGGTTTAGTACTGGTGCTATTGTAGATATCACTGGTTTCAGGAATGCTATTATTTTTAGTAATTTGCTGTTTAAAGAAATTACTGAAACAGTTACTCAGCTGCTTTATGGAATTACATGCAGGCAAGGATGTAGAAGAACGATTTATCAAAGTATTGGGGATCTTGAAAATACTTCGTGTCAGCAGATTTTAGTTTACTGACATAATACTTGGATTTTTCATGACAGATCACTCTAGAGAGTTCATGGATGTGACCAAGTTAAAGTCGTTCACATTGCGCCCACTTTTCTCCCATTTCCTTTCAAGTTTGCGATGTTTGCGTCTGTGTGTACCATTGCGGGTTTCTTTTAAACATGTGAGTGGGTGTGTTTATAGACAATCGTTCTTGATAGTTTGATCATAAAATTCCTTTTGAGTATCAATATCACTATCATAAATGAATGAAAAGCGTCACAAAGGTCGGTTTTTTGGAGTAACCTACATATCAATAGGCATGCAGGGACAGTCCCTTTCAGGTGTATTAGGCTAGAAAGACTCCATTTTCGGCATTGTTGTCAATAAAAGACCAAATATTTTTTTAATTTGCATGTGTTCTCACCCGAAATAAACATAATATTTTTCAGTCACCGAGTACTTTTTTCTCTCTAAATGCACAAAATCATGCTCTCTATCCCTATTTTTTTTACCAATGACTTATATTGGACTGCCCCCGGGTCGTTATGTTGAATGCCGATATACATACTACAGACGTTATTCATTAACAAGAAAAAAGAAAATCGGTCACGACCTACATTTATTCAAATAATTTCTAAAGCTTATTTGTTGATAGCAATCTGTAAACGAGTTTGTTCACGCAATAAAGAGATCAGCCTCATGTGATACAGTTCCAAGCAATAGATATCTTCTGCATGGCGTAAGAACAAATAGGGGGTTACAAATTACCATTTAGCTATATGATAAAATAAAAAATGTGAAGAGTTACTGATAATGGTAGATAAAAAAAACAAGTGAATTTTTTTTTTGCAGTGATTTTGTTTTTATCAGCTTGATAAGGATTTTTTATCTTTCAAACTCAGGGAGGTACAGCAATTGCCTTTATTTCATTAAATTTCAATATATTTTTTGAAATTCCATTTCTGTTCTTTAGCCTTTCATAAGGTTTAAGCACAAAACTATGATCTGATCTACAGAATTTATTTGATATTCCATTAAATTTTGAATACTTGTAACTCTTTTATCGTCATTTTATATTTCGTTTTCAGTTTTGTATTTGATAAAATGTCATACAATTTCTTAATTTCTTGAGAAAACAATAGATTACTTGGAGTCATTTTATGAGTTTGATTGTAGATCATTTTTGACTTGTAAATTGCAAATGATATTACATGTCATTCAATTATGATGTTAATAAATCAGTGTCACATTTGTCAATGTTAAATCCACATACTATATTATATATGGATATCTCAATATCAATATCCATTGCACACTTAACGAAGTTTGAGAATTTTTTCCAGATATCATTGTTTTCTTTGCATTTTATGAAGAAATTGTCGTAATCGTCGACGACATTACAAAAATAACATTCATTTGTTTCAATCAAATTCCAAACAAAAATATTTTTTCTACAGCAAACATATTATTAAGAATATTATATTCAAACTGGCCTATTTTGTTGAGGATTCTTTCCTCTATTTTAAAACGATTTTTCCCCAGTTTTCATAATATATGTTTTCATGTACCAATTATCTGATACATGAGACAAACTCATTATGAGCATTAAATAGTTGATATAGAGATTTTGTACTAATGTTACAAATGTGTTTTATATTATTATTAATAACAAACATGATAGATGTCTGCTTGTTCTCAGTGCTGAGTTTTCCGTTAGTTATTTTCAAAATATTTTGAAGCATAATTAATTTTGTTTGATAATTCTGCAAGGTTTATTTAATAAACCTTTTACCCTTTTCTACATCTTTACTAAATATTATACCTGCTTGAATCCATTTTGAATAGTAAATAATTTTACCATTGTATCTGATATGTTTATTTGCCCAGATTGTTTCGGTTTCGTTAACGCTATTTTCTCTGTTCACTTATCTCGCAATTTAAACCATGTTTTTGATTACGACAAAATACAAATCTGGTATTCGCTTTTGAAATATGCTCAGTACATCATATTCTTTACAATTTAATTAAAGTATTAAATCTAACTCTCCAAAAGGTATAAACATTTTCTTGATGCTATTTACCCAAATACATTTATTATTATTTTGTTGTCATCATTCTCTGTATCCATTTAATTTTAATTGTAATTCAATAATACATGAGGCATTATATTTAATTTGTGAAATACCGAGTGTTTTAATTATTGTTACTTTGCCATAAAATGATTTCTAGCTTTTCTAGCATTCCATCTGTTCATCACTCTTTCCAGTTTGTCCAGTTTTGGATTCCTGTTCAATTTTACTTCAGTCTTATTTTTCCAAAAATAAATACCTAAACTTTTAACTGGAGAATTTGGCTATCTGATAATGATAGTTAAACAAAATAAGTAAATTTATTATTTGCAGTGAGGTAATTTAAAAGTGATTTCTGATATTGCTTACTTGCATGATGTAACACAACATAGTTGGTTACTGGATAGGTTATCAATAAACTGACATTCATTCCATTTCTATAGATCAATTTTTCTTTCATAAATATGAGCTAAGGTCAATTTAAACCAAGTAATAATATGTTTCTGCTGTAAAAGACACTCATTGAATAACCAGTCTGCCAGCCATCGGGTCATATTATGCTTTAAAAAAAGTGTTTTGGGCAAATTTGTTACAGCTGTCCATCCATGTGGAATCGTATCTTCAAGGGGTGTACATTAGCGTGTGGGTGGATGGTCAAACTATAAGTCTACAATATAAATGCCATATAAACATATACAATTCGAAATGTAGTCACAGATGTTTTGTGGTAAAAAACTCAATACATTTTGGTTAAAAATTACGCAGATTATATGAAAACGGTAAATTTGGCTCATTAATTTACGGGTACAGTAATCCCATTATTTTCAGAAATATTTTATGCACTGTAACTCAGCAACCGATATTAGACCGGTGTAATGAAATACAGCGTCCGTGTGACTGAAATGTCCTAGTTACTATTAAATTGTGTAGAACGTACTTGTACATGTGCGATCAATAAATCATCGATTGCGATTTATACCGTGTAGTTCAATTAGACCCGGACGCCTGGTTATGGGGGACACTCAGTTTCATTACACCGGCATCAGATTGAGCTATAGGTACCATCTGAAAAGGACATTAATGACACAATGTTTTCTTGCGTCCTTTTCATGTGTATGAACAGAAAAATTCAGGTAAACGAACATCTTTGGGTCAAAATTAACCACAAAAAGGAGATTAAGTCCCTAAATAATGTATGCAGATGATTTTGTGACTCGATTTCACCTAAATGAATGATGTGATTTTGAATAAATATCATTCTGTTGCCAAAAACTGATTTTTTACTAATTTCATGATTTTTGGCCATTTTTGGTCATTTTTAACCACTAAATTAAAAAAATATTTTGACTATCAACCCACACGCTAATGTACACACCCCTTGAGGATATGATTCCACGTGGATGGAAAGCTGTAACAAATCTTGCCCACAAAACTTTTTTTAAAGCATAATATGACCTGTTGGCTGGCAGACTAAACTATTCTATGAAGAATTAAACTATTATTTTGTATTTCCATTAACCATGACCTCAGATTGTCATGAAATGTTTTGATTATACACTCCCGGCACATAATTTTTCAGCACAATCCTTTATTCAGCCATGTCTCGAAAGTCATTTTTCTAATCTGCATCATTTTTTGACATGTCCATAAGAGCCCGACTCTTAATCATCGGGCATTGAAGGTCGTGGTTTCAAATATGGTGGGCGGTGTGTGTATCGTCCTTGAGCAAGATACTTATCATCATGTGTTCCTCTCCACCTGGGTGTCAAATGCGTACATGCATTCTTTAGTTCTGGGAAGATAAGAACTTTGTTCCGGTGTAATGAAATACAGCGTCCGTGTGACTGTTAAATTGTGTAGAACGTACTTGTACATGTGCGATCAATAAATCATCGATTGCGACTTATTCAGTGTAGTTCAATTAGACCCGGACTCCTGGTTATGGGGGACAATCAGTCTCATTACACCGGGAGTGTATTACTGTTAATATTTTATGTCTTGAAGTATGTTGATTTTCCGCATTCTGTACACCACTATGAGACTATGTGCAATTGTTTGTTTTCTAAAAAGAATAAGTATTGTAGAGTACTAAAGCATATATATTTTCATAAAGATAAGATCTCATGAGCACATTGGGTGCATTGCAGATTAAACATAAAATGTATTTGGAGTAACTGAAAATAGTCAAAAATATCGACTGTTTACTTCATGTATTTCATAGTTATCAAGAGCCAGGGGTATAACATGTAGCAGATAAAACATAAAATGCACGTGTATTCAAAACTAGTTGCATTAACTAGAGGCACTGCAAACAGTGGACCTAAAATATAGGGTAATGCATATCCGATTTCTGCTGCTGTCAGCACGTACCCATATGCCATTTCATACTTAGTTTCAGCTATATCCGCCAAAAGGATAGTAATAGCATATCGCGATGAGTGACTACAGAACAGATGTATAGCTATGCACAACGTGATCAAAAATGTTGAACATGCATATGGAAGATATAAAATTGGTATCGCCCCAAATAGGAGATGTAAAAGAGCATGAAACCATGCACTGTTATATTTCAATTTGATACAATACGACCCAATTGCATTTGCTGGAAAAACAGTTAACCCTCCTAAACTCCAGATCAGTCCAGTGATTACCGGACCAGCACCGAATCTGGTTTCCATCCAAAACCCGATAACAGGTTCAAGAAAATGTTGAAATAAAAATGCCAAAGTCAAGGCACCTTGGCAGATAAGAATGTGATAATCTGTGCAGATAGTCCAAAATGACGAAGAGGGCTTATCGTTAGATTCTTTGAGACGTTCACCGTATTCTTCATTGTGTTCAGAATTAAGTAACGCTGTTATTTCGCTGACGACTGGATCAGGGCAAAAGTATAGCAATACATGCAATATTAAAATAATGTTGAAGACAATCATGATCAAAAAGCACCACTGCACTCGACAATATTTGATGACAAGCCCTGCGTACGTGTTCTTCAGTACAAGACATGCTGTTGTACTATTTGCCAGAGCGACGATGGTATTGTGATATTTATGGCTTGTCGGATATAATCGTAGTATTCGCGCTAATCCTAAAGGTAACAAAAATGTATGTGCTATGCCTAGAAGACATCTCGCAACAAGCACATTCCAAAACTCCATTGAGAAACTTAAAAGAATATTTAGAAATAATGATGCTAACAATCCAATAAGTATACCAGTATCATTTCCGCAAACTCTACCAGTGAATCCAGCAATGGGTGCAACGATGATTTGTACTACAGGATAAGCAATAAAAACACAAAATAATTTAACTGACATATGAGGCAAATCCATCATAATTTCTGTTCCATTTTTATAAGTCCTATCGTGAATGCTGTCATGGTTGTCAGATGCCCAAGTCCAGCTAGTGATCAATGGGGCCATTGGTAGCAACATTCTTCCAAGAACCATGATTGCGAGACTGCTAAAAAGTCTCGTAGTCTTGTTCTGCATTACATCCATAACTGGTAGAGATGATTTCACATTTGCATGCAATCAAATTATTTTTTCCAAAGGTTAATGTAGATCTGGAGTCAGTGATACAGAACTGGGAGAAAGAAATGTGTATAACACCCATCATTATACCAAAATTTATCAAAATCCTAAAATGCATCCCGAAGCCGTTGCATTACCGTAAAACATAAAATAGGAAATAACTTGTTTTTTCGTTTGACCATAAATCCAGAACTACCTGTCAAGGGTCACTGACGACTAATTATCGTTCGCGACAGTGAACTTGATAACATAAACGGGATATGATTTCTGTATAAAAAAAATAATTACATGATTGAAGTGCAAGGTAAAATGTGATGACTCACACCGAAAGGGGGACTTTGGTTCTGACATCAAAATTGAATTGTTGGCATCATGAGAAAGCTTAGAGTTTCACAAGCAATTTTGTACCTCAAACATTTCGATTCAGCAATCCGTTCCGAAGATATGTCTATTTTAGTAAGAGCGTGTTGATCACTTTTCAAAAATATATAGCAATTGGAGAAAACAGGCTTTAAAGTTTGGGTTTATGAAAGCATCAATTTTATTGATTACTATTCAACTATACACAAAATCTCCTTGGCAACGGGCACTTAGGAGCACTCAATCATCATCAAATTTGACACAGACATTGTCAAGATACATATCTTTAATTCAGTTACAAAAATATTGCAAATTAGGGATATTTTTTAATTAATATGGATTTTTTTTTTCCGATCACAAAATTGCGAAAACGAGATTGACACGGTGTTAGAAAATTGTCTAAAAATCATATTTTTTCGCAATTTTATGGAAAACGGCCTGGTAGGAAGATTTTTAAAACTTTGAAAATTCATAATTTCACAAAATCTCAAATTCACCCCAAGACGAAAATTTTACTACTTCTCAACTTCAAAGCCTGATATCTCGAGATCGTCGCAAAGTCCCCCTTTTCGGTGTGAGTCATCACAAATATCGTAGGAGTGTAAGGTGAAATATCTTAGGCGCCGAACTCGATAATATTTTCGACAATACTTTAATAGTTACGATTCACTTCCGACAGTTATTGTTTAAAAAAAACCTTATGATGATACTGGTCTCGCGATTGACGTGGTGTGCTGACATCTGATGTTTAAAAACCCTGTCTGCGACAAAAGTGATCTTATCATGCTTACATTATTGTAGTATTGATTCAGTCTTTTCAATTCCGTAATTTGAAATAATACATGACCCAAATCATTAATATCAATTCATAATGTAAGGGTGTTTTTGTCTGCCAAATGTCAGTACTTTTTGGCAGGGGGTTGGATAATGCGCCAAACTTCCCCTAGCCTCTTCTTGTATACAGGCTTGCATTGGTTAGATCGAAGAAAAAATAGATGTTGATAATAATAATATTATTATTATTATTGTTACTTTTATTATCAATGTTTGTTTTATATTTACTGTTTCCTTTTTCCTAGTTAAATCATACCTTGATGATATTTAGGGGAAGCGGGTTGGCGCAGCGGTATTTACCTCGCCTTGCACCAATGAGGTCCCGGGTTCGAGCCCCGCGCCCGGCGCTTTATGTGCATTTGATTTTCAGTCCATGCTCGCTTCCGCAGGTTTTTCTCCGGGTCCTCCGGTTTTCCTCATGTACTAGAGATCTAGGACCCCAATGGAAATAAGCTTCATTTGAGGCTTTCTTGGGTTATCCTTGGCTATCAGCCTAAAGAACTCTTTCTTTTTTACTGAGTTCAATTTTGATTTGTACAGTTCAACTTCGATCAGGTTAACAATTAAAAATTGAAGAAAACCCAATACAAACGTTCTAATAATTCTCTGACTGTAGGATCTACTTTTTCATACTGAAATAATATCTCTATTTTGCATATTAATCCTTGTAGTTTGACTATATATCAATACTTTTTTCTCACAGCCATAATTAAAAACCTTCTATATATTTGTACTTGATTAAAACATAGATAAGCCTGTCAAATTGCATTGTATAACGCAACCCGTGGGTCCATATAGGCTCATTCCAGCGAAAACTAAACCTTTTTTGATTTCAAGCAAAAAATCAGTTTTTTTTATTCGACCATATGAGGAGTTATTTCAGTCATACCTTTGTTACTCGGTACGTGAAAAGTTTTTTCTAATCAGAAATTTTGAATTGTTTCTATCCGTGTATGAATGAACACATGTTTTAATTCAAAAATGTCACAAACGTTACCAAAAATTTACACCAAAATGTCACAAACGTTACCAGACGTTACCAAACAAAACATTGCATTAAACGAAATCCTGACGATAGAATTTCTTACCACTTTTATGAACTTTTTGTAAATGTGTTATCCATCATCTGTAAAAAGCGCAATAAAAAATTCGCTTACCTGTTAGAGAATTTTTACTTTGAAGTCATTTTGAGCAAAAAACCATTTCCGTGTGCTGTCACAAACGTTACCGAACGTTACGTGAACTTTATTCAGTATTTTGGCAATTATTGTAATCTTTAAACACCTGCATGTCTTGATCCCACCAGTGAGCACCATTATCAACAACAAACTCGTTGATATAATGTTTATGCTAGGTAAGTAGGTTTTGTGGTCATTTAAAAGTGAAAATTTTCAATTTTTCGGTCACAAACGTTACTTTGGAATCACCCTATAGATTCTGTAAGCGTAAACAGATCTTTCGACCGGAATTACGCGTCATACATTGCAGAGTCACGTTGCTATACAGGCTTATTTGGACCCCGGGGCCCAAAGTGGTACACATGCTCTAAAAAACGTCGAAAAAGGTTCGGATTACGACATCTTTTGAAGAAAGGCTGCCTTCTCGGGTAACGTTCGACGTTAAGGGTCGTCATTTTATGATATCTTCGACGTTTATGGTCAATTCTTGCCAGATATTCTACAATTCCAATAAATACAACAGGAAAGACTTCTAACTAATGTATTCTATCAAGGTTGTTATGGCACTGAATAGTGCGTGCGTTATGCCGTTGAGGGTTCATTTCAGTATGTTACGACATTAAGAAGTCAAATGTCCATCTAGTATTATTTTGAACATTTTACGCCAATAAGGGTTGGAATTTGCTGTACATGATTACGACGTTTATGGTCCGATTTTGAGGTGTTCTGACGAGTATGCGTACCGCTATTTTCTCCGAGCGGCCCGGGATTTATACTCCCATTACTAAATCTTGTTTTCTACTTTCTTGTCTTCTAGGGCTTTTACCTATTTTGTTTACCAGTTTCAATTCAATTCAATTCAATTCAATT
>JXSR01S032913.1:119381-134908 GCA_000969725.1 Ophiothrix spiculata | reverse complement strand
GAAAGGAAATTGGCGATGATTATTGCAGGCTCGGCAATTATTTGTTTCACTTTCAACATCAAATAAATTTGCACATGATACAATTTTGTACATGATGTTGCAAGTCAAATAGGTCGGGTATTACAACGTTATTTTTCCTTGAATCTTCTTGTCTAAAGACCGTATGAGCCGTAAATACCAGAAACTTCATTTTGCGCTACAGGTTAAAATACATGTCTAGGTCGTTATTTGCCAAAATTGATTTTTTTTTTGACAGATTCACAATTATTGTGCTTTCTACAATAAACCAGCAAAGTTTCGTTTCAAGAAAATGATAGGAAATGTGAAATTAATCTCCCTGTTTTAAGACAATCAACAGAATATTAGGGCTTACAGATCTTCGAATGCGTTTATCTCAGTTATATGTTTTACTCTCTGACAACTTTTGACAAAGCATAACTTGACTTCTGGAAATCGTGAGAAGTTCATTAAGGTGTCATTTTGATCCTTAAAGCATGGTCTTTGCAAATAATAAAAAAGTGAAAATGACAAGAGATTGCATTTACAGCTGGTTTGGGATGAACTGTCACATTTGACTCAATAACTATATATGACGCAGCAAACAAGGTAGAAAAGATGTCTCGGATTTAATGCTGCAAAAACATTTTATCAGGTCTTAAAGAAAGCGTTGTTGTTGCAGTTGAACAATGTATTGTAGGAACGTAATCAAAAAAGGGATTTGTAGTTTGATCGAAGAATATGATTTACAAAGAAAACAACTTAATCCAAATATATTAGATTGAATTTGCTTGTCTCAAAAACATATAGTTAATTAATTGATATTGACAATCTGGGTCATGTGACTTACGTCAGAGTCGGATTCAAGAAAACACAATCCTATTTAAACTGGCCTACTTGTGATAACATGTTGGGAAAAAAATCCCAGGCAAAAGTTTTTTAAATAAAACATTTTTGTGATTTTACTACAATCATGATATTGCATACTGTCCGCGGCTGGAATTTGATCATCTCGGCTTACTCCTATCTAATTCATAATAAGAAACTTGATTTGTAGAAAAAGCACCTGTCAATCTAGTGCATTTTTGTAACGGTTTACTCCTAAAATAAATAGAATATCAGCTAGATTTAATTTATTATTCCTACTACTCAATATTGTTCATTATTCTACAACTATAAAATTTCAATCAAAAAATTGTATTGTATAACTTATATTTCAATGACAATTTTAAGGGTCCAACGCTTGAATATTGATATTATGTACAAAACTCTAAAGTTAAATGTAGTTCTTGAAATTATGATTGTTAGTAAGAACTGAACTTTTTAAATGTAAAGACAATCTGTTATAAATGTAACACATTTTGCAAGAGTTCATGCTTGTGAGCGGTGTTTTTTCACACTCTATATTGTATCAAATTTTTACAGTTATGTCTTGTTGTTGTGTTACTAAAACATAACCACGTTACTTACATAATTACATCTGCTAGCTTTAATCAAATAATTATCATTATACAGAAATGGAATTTTAAACAGAAACCACCCAGAAATGTTAGTTATTTTGAACTAGACAATATCTGTACACAATCTTTCATTGGCCTTTGACTCAAGGTTGGAAATTTGCATTTTACCACTTTATTTTTTTTAAATAGTATATAACCGAAAAAAAAATTAAATAAACCAGAACAGCTATCAAAACTCGACTTAATGTGTTAGAACGCCTCAAGGTGTATATCGTTGATATGCTGCATTAACGGAAGTCAACATATTTTGTAGGATTAAATAACTATATCTGTTTTCTTATTCGTATTTACGTATAGCAACAATACTTATAAATGCTTCAACATGTTACAGTTGCAATGTTTAACACTTTATAATATCCTATTCACTAGGGAATGCTTTTGATTATCAGATCAAAACTATCCTATTCACTGGGGAATGCTTTTGATTATTAGATCAAAACTATCTTTTAAGATAGTTTTGCAAATATTCATAAAATACATGATTGTATTATATGCTAAGTGACAAAAAAATACTAGTATTAAATAGAAATGATATTGTATTTTAGATGTAGTAGCAATATATTGCGCTGTTGAAAATATACATTACCTGTTTATTATTGGAAAACAGATAACCAATTCATATTACATCTTAAAATGATCAAGAGGAATCGGATTTTCACCCTGTTTTTTTTTTTCGCGGAGCTTATTGTAAACACCACCGACCCACCCTACCACCGACACATATAACATTTCGCAAATTATAGTAAGAAGCCAAAATAGAATTTTTGAAAAAGAGTTTGATTTATATAAATAGAAACATAAGAATGCCAAGAGCAGCCATTTACAAAAAATAGGTGTTTCTTGGTGTATCCATACTAGCTGCCTTTTGTTGAATTTTATCCAAGATTTCCCTAATATAGTAATAAGCATGAATTTTGAACCAAGCATATACCATTTGAAGAAGTACTTTAATAAATATCGACGTGTTGCTAAATTTTATTTAAATATAAAAATAAATGACATTTTAATAAGTTTTCAAAAACAAAATAAGCATATTCTTGTAAACTACTATATGGCAGTAATTTATTTTTACTTCATGAATAATTAATTAATATGGTACAAATTGCACCAATTCGCGCTCAAAGAGTTATTCTGAAGCAAATTTGATAGTGTGTTTTTTCAAAAAAACATATTGAACTATTAATATTATTGAAAACAGTATCTAACGTATTTTGGTCACGTGCATTGCGTTGAATTTAAAACAACAGGGTACACACCACTAAATAGAATTCCTATATTTTTATATGCAAAGATACCATAATGTTTGGCCCAAAATTTCACATTCAAATGCATGAAAACCTTAAATATTTTAAAATAAAATGACATTTCCTATCAATTTAGATTCATTCCATTATGGGTTAAGGAGCTCGTTCTTTTGCTAGAAAATCGCAAAGATTTACCATGTTACGGACGGCCTGTACTTCTAGATCACTTTCCGATCCTTAAGTCATAGGCAAATCACCAAATATCTACACGTGTTTGGGAAAAATTAACTGTTTTTCATCAATAGATATAAAGACACATCTAAAGTAGGAATTTAGACCACAAATAAGGCACTCAAGCTGCATTTTATTAGTTTTTGAGATGATTTAGGTCAACCGGTGCGAAATGTATGGTGTCGTAATTGCGTCGTCAGCTATTTGTGAGTGGGCACCTTTTAGTGGTGTGGACTTTTAATTCTCAAGTGCAATCCTAAAGTGCCTTTTTTTGTTTTTTGTGGATTTATTCTAATAGAAAAACAAATAAAGGGCACAGGAAACTATCTTGAGGTACCTTAAGCTCTTTTTGTTAACCTTATATCCTTGGTTGATATTCACTACTGCGTAATTTTAACGCTTATCTAGTTCAATCATCGTTAAACAAGTTTATGCAATGTACTATACAACACAACACAGGTTTAAATGAAGATTGTCCTTCGGTATGAGGTTAATGAAGAGCAAGAAAATAAACCTACCTGGCCAGATTTCTCAAAGCTTTCTCAATAAGCACCTAGTCCGTGATTAATGCGGGGTGGGGGGGGGGTGGCAATCAAATTGGGTTTGGGTTACTTTCTTGCACACAGTGCTTAAATATGGAACTCTCACCTTGAACTTAACCAAGGTTTTAGCTACAGATGATGAAGATTTCATCATTGATTCTTTAAATAAGACCCAAGCACTCTTACTTGGTACCGAGTACCAAGTTTGGTTTCCTTGTCGAAAGCCTAAACAACAAGGTACAGGTGGCTGTCACCCTCATATCCCCCCCCCATTAATCATGGACAGGATGCTTATTGGCTAGTGATAGACCCTGATCATTTATTACATTTAACACACAGCAAATATTTTAAGCTTAATATGAAAATGTATGTTCTCAATCATCCAGTAGACGATAAGGAGGAACAATACCACAAGCGAGGAATCAAGGAAGCCATATGGGAGAGAATTGAGAACCCGACCCTCAATAAGAAAGGGGGCCTACGCTACAGTCTATCTCACGTGTGGGACCGATCACTTCTGGACGTCACTAGCCGTCTGTCACGTGACCAATTCCAATAATCAGATGCCTGTTGAAGACCATTGGTTATGGTCGCAACGTCGCAAAAGTTGCAAAGTAAGTTCCAGTTATAGATTTATTTACTTCACTTATTTTAAGCTTAATCTAGCCTAGCTTCTTAGTTAGAGCTCACCAGCATGATCGAACGTCCATGGACCGACCATTAGTACTACTCGGCCTACCTCATAATAATGGAAGTCCGGGACTTTTTCGAGCCACTAAACTGCTAATATCATCCCATATTTTAAACAATAATTTGAGTGGAAAATCAGTAAAGGCTTTCAAAACCACTCAAATTTTGTTCTCTATGCGAGATACAGAGCGCCCGTATCACACATCGACTCGGGTATACGAGCTGTGTTAAGAGTAAACACCACTTATTAGAATTCATATTCTTTTTTGTGCAAAGATTTCATGATGTTTGGCCCAACATTTCACATTCAGGGGGTAAAAATGCATAAAAACCTTGAATATTCTAAAATAAAATGAAATTTTCTATCAACTTAGATGCATTCCATTTTGGGTTAAGCAGCTCGTTTTTGTTTTTGTTTTTTGGTGTGTTTTTTTTGCTAGACAGTCGCAAAGATTTACCATGTTACGGACGGCCGGTGTAATGAAATACAGCGGCCGTGTGGCTGAGCGCCCAAGGTACTATTCAATTGTGTACAACGTACTTGTACATGTGCAATTAATAAATCATTAATTGCGACTTATTCCGTGTTTTTCAATTAGACCCAGACTCCTCATTATGGGAGACACTAAGTCTCATTACACCGGTACTTCTAGATCATTTTGCGATCCTAAAGTCATGGGCAAATCACCAAATATCTACACATGTTTGGGAAAATAAAGTGTTTCTCATCAATATTTATAAAGACACATCTAAAGTAGAAATTTAGACCACAAATAAGGCACTCAAGCTGCATTTTAAGAGTTTTTGAGATGCTTTAGGTCAACCGGTGCGACATGTAATGGCGTCGTAATTGCGTCGTCTGCGATCAGTTGGCCCCTATTAGTGGTGTGGACTCACACGATCATATCATATTGACCTACTTGTAAATACATTTGAAAATAGTATTTTCCAGAAGAAAATCGTTTAGATTGTTGATGTTGTATTGTGTTTATAATGTAAGTATGACGTGGTCATATTCTGCTTCGTGTAAGGTTTGTTGATATAGATCATTTTAAAGTTTATTCTCAAAAGCAATTTTGTTTTGTTAGATTAAGCTTTGTGAGATAACTTGGTATGTGTTTACTGGATTGTTTAAAGGTATTAGCCACGATTCCACGTGGATATGAAGACTCATACAAACTTCTTTGAATCAAGAAACAGAATGAAAAAGAACACTTTCATTATATTCTTTAAATAAGACGCTATTCCACCATATTCCTTAACTACCGATCTACCAACAGTGTTTTTATTTCCAAAAGTTTTAATTTCAAAGGAATGCTTGTTGATTTATAAATGAATTATTATTCCTTAGGAATGTAAAAAATATTTAAAAACCATGATAGTTTCACTAAAATTGAGGGTCGTTCTGGCAAAATGAGAGGAAAGTTGCACTTGATAATTTTGAGAAAACAGCTGCCTAAGGTGAAACATGGGTAAAATTTGTTTGATGGAAATCACATCTATAGATGTTCTTCTACCTATATGCAAAATGTAGGCAACATATATTATCTGAAAATGATAATTTTAACGGTTTTTATCAAAACATGTCAACGTTCTGTACAACTTGCTCTAAAATTGGTCCGGGTCAGTATAACATATTTTCACCTTTTTGAAAGCGATTGCAGATTGTGAAGATAAAAAAATAAATAAATAAATAATATAAAACGATTTTAAATTCACATGGAAAATTGCATATAGTCATAATATTTATGTGTGCCAAGTTTCAAGTGTCTGCTAAGCAGAAATTATGAATCTTATTGTTTTTCACTGATAAGCTCTCGGGTGTTTCTTTTAAACGATAAAGTCGTTTTTTGCTAAATTCTTTATAACCACCGTACATGCTCGCATAAATTAATCTATTTATGAAAACGGAAACGGGAAAGTATGAGAAATTATATATCATTTTAAAGCTGAGACTACGATTAATTCAAATATGTTATAAACTCATTCATCAAGCATAAGCCTATAGTTTCATACTTTTTGTTACAGGATCTTAGGATATAGGGACTTCAGACATTTCCTCTTTTTCGGGGTTTCTAGATCACTGGACTTGATAGTTATCCCTCCCTCATTACAAAGGGGGTTTTGTAATTTGGGAAAAATCTTTCTATTTATCGAACTCCTAGGATCGCACTTGAACATCTTACAGCCCCGGGATTCGATTTAATGTCACTATACTACCATGGAACTAAAATGTAATACAATCTTCCTGTAGATAGATTCCTTTAATCATTTACCTTCAACGGATGACCTTGTGGTCAATTCCATGGTGGATAAATGAGACATTTTGATTGAAAGAATGCATTAATTGGCCGGATGTCCTCATATGTTTTGGCCGCAAGAAAATTAGAAACAAAAACAATTTAATATACTACATTACGTGTCATCTGTAATCACACAAGGACATTTTAAGTAAAATACCACTTACAAAAACAGAACTCCTTGAAGAAAGTAACTGGTTTAAAGCCAATAGACTTTCTGTTAATGCAAGCAAAACAAATTCTATGGTGATGGGAGAAACAAAAACAATTTAATATACTACATTACGTGTCCTCTGTAATCACACAAGGACATTTAAAGTAAAATACCACTTACAAATACAGAACACCTATATATATCAGACGATCGTTGACTAGACATCGGCTCATTAAGTTCATCAGAGTAAATATAATTATTATGCGCTTGATTTAATACTCAAATTCAACATTGCGTTGAGCATCTTTCTATATGATGTCTACGTCAAATTTACATCACGATAATATATATTATATGGAGCCGAAGTAAAAACCGAGCCTACGGTATCAAATTAATCGCTGAAGAATGTAATATGAGTTCATCAAGCACAGTTGGTAAAAAAATATAGGAACAGGTATTTAAATTCAAATATGTTTATTAAATGATGATTGTCTATTGAACCTATACCTAGAAAGTCTCTAGAAATATGCCATTTCAACCTAGAAATTTGAATAGTGTATGTCTCCCTTTACCTTGCTTACATGTAGTTTAAATATTAATTTAGTTAGGCCGCATACAAAAATAAAGTTGTTTCTCGTCCCCTCCCTCCTCACTTTTTGGTGCCGCACCACTTTTATTTTGTTGCTAAAATGCTTAAAAAGGTGTTAAAAATTGAGCTAAATTGTATATATATTAAGACCACGCTTTTCTCTTTAAAGGATTCATTTAATTTTTGAGGGTTTTAACACCGGAACTGTCGTCAAACTAACATCTATCTATATCACATCATTTAAAAAGGCAGCAACTGAATATGCAGTCAGCATCTACCAAGGGTAAACCTGGATTGTTCAGGCTCTCCCCAACCTTGAAAAAAAAAACACCTCCCTCCCTCCTCATATTTTGAGAAAACTTTGGACGAGAAACAACTTATTTTTTTTATGTGGCCTTATCATTTCTTACCTACACTGCAAATGCCAGAGAACACATAGCACGTTCTTAAAACAGTTACACATTTTTAATACCAGACACGTGTCCATCTTGTCAAAAATTAAAGGAATACTTGACATTTGTGAACACTAATTTCGAAAGAACGCATGTGTTCTTTTGAAATTAGTGTTAAAAAATGTCAATTTTGAACATTAGTGTTAAAAACTGAACGCATGAAAACATGTCTGGCGCTCGTGTTCACGCTTGTGTTCAGGCATCCCAGGTGTTCAAAAGTTGATATTTTGTATGCATACGTTCAAAATTGAACACTGACTCTGACGCCTGATGTGTTCAAATGCAAATGTTTGAACACGTATCAGGTGTAAACAAGTGTAACAAATGTCAAATATTTGTCATACTATGAGCTATAATATATGAGCAATGTCGATTTTTTCTGCAACTTTTGAGGTGGTAGCTTTCTTATATTATAAACAGCATGCAGTGAGAATGTATTGTGAGTGTCAAAATATGCCATTGAAACCTGACAGAACACTAGCGTCTGGTATTTGGCAATGTTTGCAGTGTATGGATAGTCTACAAATCTGCAATACTTTAACAACAACAATTAAGAAATATATTTGGTGGCAAATATTCTGATACCATATATATCTGCAAGAAAATATGTATTGTGCTAGAATCCACCTGCGCCCTCGTAGCATATTTGAAATAGGGTTTCGAATATCGAATATTATACTTTCTTTTAAAAAATTAAGTGTTATTGAAACTTCATATGGTTTTTGTGAATATGATGTGTCATCATGTTTGTGTTTCCAAAATGTATAAAAAGATGAGTAATTTCTTTAGGGTGTTTTAGAAAAGGTTTATGACATATCGCCTTTCTACATTTACCAAACCTTATTATCAGTCAGGTCTGACAGTCATACCATGTAATATTTTCATTGTGCGTTAAGGAGTTGCCTGTATTGGCAACCGCTAGAATCCACCTGTGTTTCCAAAATGTATAAGTGATGAATAATTTCTTTAGGATGTTTTAGAAAAGGTTTACGACATATCGCCTTTCTACATTTACCAAACCTTATTATCAGTCAGATCTGACAGTCAATTGATTTTTTATCATTCAAAATTAAGTTTTAGCGGATTATTCCGATGTATCTGGAAACTCGAGGTCAATATGCATTCAGTTGTCTAGATTTTACAAGTGGTAAAAATGACGAAGTATATCTGGCGCTTAAATATTGTGAATCTACAAGAAATTGACTTACAGAATCAAAACCTTTGAATGTGTTTTCCTTTAGAGTGCAAAATCGTTTGCGGCATTAACGGCTTGTTCGTGATGAACGAACACATATTAAATCAGATTATATCTATATTGCTTCCTGCACATTTAATAATCAATCAAATACTTCGTAACGGTTACAAACATGTTGACACATTTTGTAGTAGCAGACGTTAAAACTGATCTTACTAGATTATTTTTTTAATTCAATTACCTAGAGTTACATGCTGTTGTACGAAGTTCAACGAAATACAAAAACTGTTACCTGAAAACAAGACATAATAAATTCCAATAACAAGTTAGTGATGACTGATAGTGGATGAGAGGAACAAGCGGCATACAGATTGATTTGAAAACTGCAAAGCAGTCTCGCTAATGTTGATTCTTCAGTTCACGCCTTGTTTACCCTATTTTGGAAAAAACGTTTCTCAGTTGAGATATACACGCGATTATAGCGTATCAGCGTTAACATCATCTAGACTCGCTACTAAACAAATGAAGAATGGGTAAAATCTTTAAATATTTTTTGTCTTATTTTACTTGTTGGCGTATATCAACAAAAATAAGGCAAAATGCAAAATTAAATAAAATCATAAGATCGTTATTATAGTTATAAGATCGAAATGATAATTACGGCTTTAGAACAGCTTGTTTTAAGAAAACAAACAATATCATAGATTAGGCTGGCAAGTTTTCCTGGATTTAAACATCAAATTCCGTATTTTATTTATGTAATTTCAAATGGGGAAAATTAGGGCAATATCTCGAAAAATAAAGCAAAGGCAACAATGTCGTAGACCTTATTTTTGTTGGTCCATTTTCGGGTTACTTACACTTTATTCTCATTAATGTTCATCAATTGTATTTTTGGTCAAGAAAAAACATGTTTTTCGTGAATTTCCGGGTTTTCCGGGTTTTTTCCGGAAATTCCGTGATTTTTTCCGTTTTTCCATGACACGGAAAACTTGCCAGCTTACCTTAACACCAGAGGATATTTGTATTTTTAGCGCATACCAATCAGGTAGGTGACTTTTAAAAGCTACCTGCTGGACAAGATGTTCATTAGAGACCGCCTAATACTCATTAAAGACCTTACCAAAATTTACGCACCAGTCGGGCATGTCACTCTCACTTTCAATTTAACCCGCCCGTCGCCAAAAATTACCCGTCATTTGCTGTCAATGTCCAACCCTGCTTAGAACATGAATATGTGGTAATTACTCAAGGGATCACTTCAAAACTCAACCGGAGGTTGACCGCGCGGAACCTCCGGTTGAGTTTTGAAGCGGCCCCTAAATATTGGTGTCTGGTGGGAAATGTTTCGAATTGTAAAATAAAACATATGCAAGTCCTGGTTGTACAGTATTATTTCCATAGTAACGGATAGGTGAAATATATACACTGGAATCCTCAAGTATCCTTATACTTCCTTCAAAGTTCCTATTATTTCCATTTACTAAATATTATATATTATAATGATTAACATTAAGCAATCAGGTGACTCTCATTTTCCTCGCGAATTTCTAGTTTGTTGTAGGAGACACACATCAGCCAGTTTTATTTTCTTCTGTCATAATTATTGATGCATTATTTACCTAACTCCGAAATCTGACTTTAAGCTTCTTGAGATACGACAATAATTTGCGCTACAGGTAAAAAATACTTGTCAAGGTCGTAATTTGCCGAAATTACCAGCAAAGTTTCATTTCAAGAAAATGATAGGAAATGTGAAATAAATTTGCATATTTTTAAGACAATCAACAGAAAAATAGGGCTTACTGATCTTTAAACGCGTTAATCTATACATTTTACTCCCTGACAAACTTTATCCGACAAGAACATGACTACTGGAAATCGAGTAAAGTTCATTGAGGTGTCATTTTAATCGTTATAATTATCGCAAATATGTAAAAAAAAAGTGAAAATATTAAGAATTGGCATTTACGGCTGGTTTGGGATAGACGGTCACATATATTAAAAGAAATATCATTAATTAGTGCTAGTATAGGTTTGTTGTGAATATATACACCTTTAGCAATCCTTTTTTTTCCCCTAACTCAAAATCCATATCTTATAATTCCTGGAACATGATGGAATTTCGTGACTACTTATGCGAAGGTTATCTTTATACCCCGCTCAATTCTATACACTACAGCATAAACCTACAGATGTGCAGCAAGCAATCAGGCTCTGTTAAGAAATCCAAACAATTTCTGTTGTATTCTACGGTTGTATTCTACAATTGTGAACTGTTGCTTTTGTGTTGTGTAAGAGACTAGCAATGATTGATCAGGATTAAGACCATATTAAAAATTAATATATCTTGTCCATGAATCTTTAATGGTATTACTTTTGACTAACTTTGTTGCTATCGCATGGACAAACTTTGAACATAAATTTATTTGGATATTCAGCAAGATTATGATTATGATTATGATTCAAAAAATGCGGATTAATTTATTTCCCCGTATAGTCATGTTGTTTAACACTTAGGTGGTCAAGGGTCCATATGGACCCAACATTTGTTTTTTGCGCGTCAGCGCAAAAACGCGAAGTAATTTTTCATCGCCCTTCTATGTATTTGTCTAACTTTACCATGATACCCTTCACCTGGTGGCAAAAAGATTTAAAACCACCCCTTCCCATGCTAATTAGCATAAATAAGCATTTTCGAGGGCGCTCTTCAAATCCTTCTTTGTTTTAGTTCTTTTGAAGTGCTTTACCTGTGACCAGAATTTCAACAACAAAACTCCTTCGCAAAAGCGCTTTTTCGGTGTTGGGTCCATACGCCCCCCCCCCTTGACCACTTACGGGCATGTGGAGGACCTTGACCACTTAAGTGTTAACGTGCTTGATCCGCTGCTTACTGCATACTTCAAGGTTTATGGAGTATAACCACGACATGTTTTTTTTTACATCACCGCGCAGCTTAAATCTTATTTGGTTAAGCACTGTAGTGTAAGATGAAATTTTGTAAAAATACTTTGCTAGCTTTGCTTTTTTGTTAACCTTGTAATGGATGCTACTTTTTAAGCATTGTTGATAAACAAACTGAAACTGAAACTGAAATTCCATATGCTGCTGTTACGTTTTGTTCATGATGTAACCATTTACTCGTATATTTACATTTCGTCGTTTGGAAGGGATGTCATATTCTAACATCGTGAAAGTTATTTACAAAGTGATAAACTAGCTTTCTGCTTAATTCAATGAAGGGAGTTGTTTTAACAATTTTTATAACATTTAATGAAGGGAGTTGTTTTAACAATTTTTATAACATTTAATGAAGGGAGTTGTTTTAACAATTTTTATAACATTTAATGAAGGGAGTTGTTTTAACAATTTTTATAACATTTAAAAATGTTATAAAAATTGTGATCTGGTAACAAATACTAGACACACATTTAATTTGTATGGCCAATACATATTTTATAGCAAACAATAACTATCTTAAAAATTAAATAGTTCATATTATAAGGTGCAACAGGGTAGTCCTTAGTTTAAAATTTCAATAATTGCATTCCGAAATTTACATCTTGTGAATAATTATTATATGTTTTGCTTTGACGTGTCATTCATGAGTTCACCTTTCCATGACATCCCTGTTTTATTTGTTCGGTAAAATAAAATAAGATGAATGTTTCTAACATAATTGCTACTTGCTGGTTTTATAATCTTATTTGAAAAATAATCAAAACAATAAAGGTTGAAATCGAAATCATGGCAGTTGCTCGAGTACCTCACTCTTGCTAAAATCAACGTTTAATCATATCGGATAACATTGGAACGCATACAGTAATTATTGTCCAATCACGTGCAACTATACTACATAATATCACATATTACACATCACATGGGTACATGTTTTGCTCATGTATCTATTTCATGTGAAGCTACTGCAGCAAACGTTACATCAATAAGCATATCTCCATATCAAAATGATAGTAAGTCTTGTTGAGGCCGCTGTTCACCATAACCCCAATTTTATTAATTGAGGGGGCGTTGAAGGATCTTCTTTTTTTTTTTTTTTTTTTTGGCTTCCAAGCATTCTCTTGGCGCAGTGAAGCGTGAACATAACATTTAATCACCTGCTTATCACTCTATAAGAGATAAACATTCCATATGACTACTCAACTTGAATAGTGAAGTGACCTTGATCCAGGCGTTGTCAAATCAAATTTAACCTCAAAATCACTTTTTGACCCATTCGTGTTGTTGCCCCCTACCAGTTAATGTACATTATGTTCAAATTTGGAGCCTCATTCCACAATTAATTACATTACCTATCAGATCTGACCAAGAGTAACATAAGTCTCCAGATATTTTCTCATATATATAAAAGAGATAAAAATGATTTTATTCCAACTATATGGGCAACTGTGTACATCTCTGGATGACGTTTTGGGGGAAATAATACAATTTTTTTTATATAGCAATGTTAAGCTTAAATATGGTATCAATCTGAATATCCTCTGATCGTTTAGAAACCGTGATTTTTAATAGATACAGTGGTACGACCCATTTCCTAAAGCAAAAGATAACATTAATATTCATTGAGCATCTGGTACTGGTGTAAATCTGTTTCAAATAACTAACATTTCCCCCAATCTTGTATAAACGATGTAGGGCAGTACCATCAACTTTCTAAAGATTGTTTTGATATAATGTGCCAGTATCCAATTGATGTTATTCTGTAGACTTTATTACTTGTGTAAAGATGTATTTTAATGGTTATGTTGAGGTACAAAAGTAATGTTTGATAAAATTTTGAGTGTGGTCCAATTTGGTTGTGTTTGTTTAGTTAATGTGAGAAAGATATCAACTTTGGAAACTTTTTATGTCTTAAAAGCAGGCAAATATCTAGTCTCTAGTCTAGAAAGACCCGGAATGACTAAGGTCTTAGCACTGTGCTGTGGGTATTTTATGTTGTGTCTTGTCATATTTTGTTGTATTGTCATTTGTCATGCTGTGTGGTGTTGTGCTTTGTTGTAAAGTGTTTTACTCTGACACCTTATTTTGTGTCGAGTACATCATATCATGAGGATATATTACATCCCATAATAGTCTATGTTAAACCGTTTATCTTGCATACACCTGGTGCAAAGACAACACTATACATATATGTAATTTAATTTGAAACATAGAAAGTCTTTTGAAAATACTTAATATAAATACTTTGAAAATACTTTGACCAAAACAGATTTTTAAAAAAATTGATCAGACAGTCAAACGAAACGCGTACTACAATAGCTTATTATTAGTTTCTCAAATCTTAGGGAAACATATTGTGTTTTTCTGATATGAAATCAAATTGGCACTTTGAATTTCATATAAACCACATATACAAGCCTCCGTACGCATGCTTTGCTTCGCAAAGAGTAACGGTAACTTCATCAAAATAGAAGTTTATTACTTCTTACAAATTTCAATGTTCCTCTAGCTCTCAAAACGAGAACATAGTCTATATGATGACAAAAACAACAGATTGCGTAACTCTACCACCTTTTAAATAGTGAATACCCATAACAATTTACTTTTTAAATACTATCGCTGGTGATTTAAGGTATCAAGTGTTTCAAGAGAAAGTAATAGTATACCTTCTGATGAATATTCAAAAGGTTCAAAAGTTAAATGATCAAACTAACATTTCTGACACCATATATTTTCTGTATTTTTTGACACACAAGTGACAAATGTCATTACATCGATCAAAGTATTTCAAATGTTACAAACCCTTACCGGGTTACGCCGATGATGTAGAAAATGTACTGCATTTTAGATGCTATGGCATCCCTTTGGGAAATATAAGCCAACGGCTCGTGCTGTATCTCTAATATACTGGAATCGCGTTTCAAAATTAATGATAGAAGGCCACCATGTTTTATAAGATCACTCACAGCCTGGTAGACATCTCTCTAGCCAACCATCTGGTATACCAAGATCTGAAGATCCGAGGCAACTCCAAGAGATTCCGTCAGATCCGCTACAAATTAGATCGGTACGGAGACACCTTCTTCCCGTCCACAATTCCTGTCTGGAACCGCCTTCCGTCAGCTGCTGTAAACGCAATCACCCTGGACGTCTTCAAAAGCCAAGTTATCAAACATATCAAATAATTCTGCATTTAATCTCATCACACCCATCCAAGCTGTGCTCGTATTTTTATAAGTTGGTGATGTTACCTCAACGAGGAGAATCTACCGACATGATGATACAGATACAGATAGATTCCCTTTTTTTATTTTCCCCATGTTATCAGGTTTTATTGTGACGTATTTGACATTTCAATGAATTATAATGCAAATGACCGAGACAAGTTAACGTAGCAATTTCTAATTTAAAAATTGCTATTAGAATGTGAACGTAATTTTACCTAATGGTGTTTAAGATGCAAACAAATAGTTTTAACCTATAAATGCTCGAATGATTTTGATATTTGTTTTTAAATGTTATCGTCTTTTATGTTTTCAACCAGTGTTGGAACCGGAATTTTAAAAGAATATAACTGCGCGCAGTTTTTCGATATGTTTCGAAATTATTTTGAACTTACTCTTTTGTACACATATATTTTAAATTATTATAAAAA
>JXSR01S032913.1:94428-119077 GCA_000969725.1 Ophiothrix spiculata | reverse complement strand
CCCCATTGAAATTGCCATAAAATCTGAACGGAAGGTCCGATTGAAGTCAAATAAAAAGCAAATGAAAGCTAAAATTTTGTGTAATTTGAGATTGTAAAAACAAAAATGGTCAAAATAGCAAATTTTCACATTTTGGGTCTACTGCCATCCCTTAAACAGCAATCCAAAATCGACTTTAACTTGTGTTATTACGCCTGAAGGTGTATATCCTACACATGCAGCGCTCAGTAACGGAAGTCCAACATATTTTATAGGATTAAATACCTAAGGCTTAATCTCTCCATTTTGCCGTATGTCTAAAAAAACATGCTAATATGTGACCGTCCATCTCAAACCAGCCATAATGCAGCCTCTTGTCATTTTCATTCTTTTAAATATTTGCAAAGACCATGTTATAAGAATCAAAATGACACCTCAATGAACTTCACATGATTTCCATAAGTCAAGTTATGGTCCGTCAAGGTTTGTCAGGGAGTAAAACGTATTGTTGATTGTCTTAAAAATATGTAGATTTATGTCATATTTCCTATCATTTTCTTGAAATGAAGGTTTGCTGGTATTTTGATGTCACTGAACGTATCATCTTGCACTGAAGTTTAATTATATCAAATAAATAAAATTCTCCATTTTATAAAGAAAATGTCGGACACTACCATCAGACTAACCATCACACTACCATCAAAAATCTTCTGGAATAAAAGATGATTTTAATTAAATATATTGAATCTTGTTACTGTTTATTCTGTAAAATATCTTCTCATGTAACGATATGCAACAATTTTATGCATTTTTTAAATGGCATGTAGCAACATATTGGAAATATTCACTACAGTAGAGGTGATTTTTGCCGCTACAGTCAATTTTTATTGTTGACCATAACATTGTACAGTCAGTTTTTAAGCTCCTCGAGAGGTGAATTTGTACTGTAAGTACATTGTAATTTCGATGTGTACTTTTCGAAAGAACATTAATGTGAGTTTCAATATAAATGCCTTAAGCGCACTTTAATCCTTCAAAACATAATAATGAAAAATTGGAGTGAATAATGTTTCGGAAATAATTCAAGGAGATATATTATATTGGATGATAATCGAATACTTCATTGAAGGTTCATATAGACAACACAAAATCGTTATTTCCCAATACGTAGATAAGGCGTTTCATTGGTGGCCGTTAATCAAAATCTAGAAACACTATTTGTAACACAATGTTATAGCAAGATATGCTTTATACATGTATACGCAAATTGGAGATCCTAGGAAGCGTGGTTAGACAGCTATTTAAACTCTCGTCTTAATGTGTTATTACGCCTGCAGGTGTATATATATCCTGGACATGTTGCATTAACGGAATTCTAACCTATTTCTTTAGTATTAAATACCTAAACCTATATTCTTTCTATTTCTGCCGAGTGTCTACCAATCATGCTAATTTTAAAAGCTTCAACAAGTTGGTTCGTTTGTTTATGTCACACTTTATAGAAAAGTTTACTTTATAGCATCCTCTTTACTTGAGGATATCCTTGATTATCGAACAAAAGAAATCGTTTAGAATACCATTCTGTAATTTTCTTGTCATGTTCCCAAAACTTAATAGATTGTTTCCCCAAGATTTTACTTTGTTCCCACAATTTAATAGTTCGCTTCCATGTTTCCCTAAGATTTTACCGTTTTCGCTCAACCTAATTCTTTGTTTCCCTAGTATTTTATGAGGATTTAAATATTGTTATAAATAAAAAACATATATTGTGTTGAGATACTTCTGTATCGAGTTTCCAGATGTGTTTTATTTTTTTATTCACTGAAAACGTAACTGTTTGTTTGTTTGTTTGTTGCGTTGTTTGTTTGTTGCGTTGTTTTTTTGTTTGTTCTTAGAGCCGAGATTACCGTTTAGTTTGTTATTAGTATTTTTATGTCTCGGCTTTTGTATTTGCATTGCAATGTGTCATAAAAAAGCAAAAACACTGATTTTGTTTTAATGTATGTACACAAATTATTTAATAAATTATCAAATAATTATCACGAATGACCTGTGTTTAGAGTTTTATCAAATAAAACAACCACAGCACAGAGTAACAGAGATGACACTCCGCTCAAAACATGGCCCAATTATAGCGTATTATGTGTTATGTGAACAACAACGAATATTCATGAGTTAGACTGCTCAAAAGACTCATCACTAAATAATCAATGCATGTGTTAATAACAGATTTCATGCTAGACTAAATTCATTCATGACGGTGTCTTACACATGAAGGATGAACAAAAGACGAGAACGCAGTTTGAAGAATGCTGCACAGCGTGTACCCAATAAAACGTAATACACATCAAGGGCGATGTCATGATTTATTTGAGTAGGATTATTCATACTGCGTCCGGGACTGCGTCCTCGTTTTTGTGATTGGAGCCACTGATCACGCAATCAGCCAAGAAACATTAACCAGCGACCATTGAAAAATGGTAATCAAATAAGCTATGCCGTATATGGGGATAAAGTGTCAGGGGCCTGCCATAGTCTAGGGACTAGAAATTTAAGCTAATGTTGTAACCCTGTGTAAATCACGTGTACTTTAATGCTATAGGACCGTTTAACGGATTTGAGTTTGACCCAATTGTATGGGTATGTTTTGAAGTTGACTGCATACATTTTCAGCAAAATTAGTGGAAATACTTTGTTGTTATTCGGATGAGCTGTTGTGCAAAAAATGCATTTATCTGCTTTAAGTTAACGAAAGATCTATAGTACAAACAAAGAATTTGATTTAAAAACCAATTCTGGGGAGGATGAAAGGACGTAAATAAACTTATTAAAATATGTTTGTAAGAAAAAGCAATGCAAATATCATTACAGGAAGATGATTCGAAATATATGCAACCATGGTTATTATGAGAGTGACCGTTATCAGCTATAAACCTTGATTGAGTATCATAAGGCCCTGTATTCATTGGCTGTAACAGTTCCCTTGTTGCTTATGCCCTTGTTCCGTGTTCCATTTCCCCATATGTCACTCGCCATACAGACAATAACAATTTGTTTTGCTTAATAGTGGCCGTATCCGTGACCTTGTGCTAATCAGATGCTCCCTGTGTTTGGCACGTGATAATTGGGGACAATAGCACACGGAACAAAGGCATATGCAACACGGGAACGCTTTTGTGAGATTTGTGGCCAAAATTATGGTCCTGGAGCAGCTGCTCCGTAATACATGCTCCGGGAGCATGTTTAAATATTGTCTTGCAAAATGGCATTGATAAAGAAGCAAGTAACTAGATGTATCTAATACATGCTCCGGGAGCATGTTTAAACGTTGTCGTGTAAAATTGCATTGATAAAGAAGCAAGTAACTAGATATATCTAATACATGCTCCTGGAGCATGTTTAGAAGTTTTCTTGCAAAATGGCATTGAATAAAGAATGAAGTAACTAGATATATATCTAATACTTGCTCCGGGAGCATATTGCAAAATGGATTTGATAAAGAAGCAAGTAACTAGATATATCTAAAACCTGCTCCTGGAGCATGTATTAGATACATCTAGTTACTTGCTTCTTTATCAATGCCATTTTGCATGTATTAGATACATCTAGTTACTTGCTTCTTTATAAATGCCATTTTGCAAGACAACATTTTAACATGCTCCCAGAGCAGCTGCTCCAGGAGCATAATTTCGGGCCCAAATCTCTCAAAAGCCACAGGAACAGCCATTGGATAACATTAGTTATCCCATGTTTGTTCATGCAACACGAGAAAATATTAATGGTTTGGGTTCGTATCACACGAGGCTGAAAGCCGAGTGTGATACGAACCCAAACCATTAATATTTTTCGTTTTGAGAACAATCAGGGGATAACGAATATATCACTCAGTAAACACGTACATTGATAGTAAAAACTTGAAAATGCCAGGAAATTGCTTTGAAATTGGTTATTTTTATATTTTTTATATTTTGCAATACATTTTAGATTTGTAGTTTCCCTGGCTTAATTAACAGCTATGCGCGTCGTTTCTATTGGCATCGCGTAGTGTAACGCGCTGAAATTAGTCGCGCACGCATAACAACAGCGTGCGCTTTGTAATACAAATAATTGTTCTTAAAGCAATACAAGTTGGACTGGTAAAAGAGCTGTATGATACGACTTTTCGTATCACATGGAGGATTTCGTAACACATAGAACTTTGAAATTGATGCAATACGGAAATATCCTTTTTAGCTATCAACCAATGAAATTGTTGGTCAGGGGTAGGGTCACCTCTCATTTATGTCACCGGACCCCACTGGGGTCAGAGGTTACGTAGGGGTCACGGGGTAAAAAAGTGATTTTCACGAAAAACATTTCAACTCATTGGGGTTTTGAGGTACGGTCATCAAATTAATGGATATGAAACGTTTTGAGTCGCTCTACAATTGTTGTTTAATGAAAATTTCACCGGAGGTCACATGGGGTCACCAGGGGTCAAATAAAAAGGTCACATTTTCAACTTTGTCTGATTTCAACGTTTATGGTGTCAAATTGTTCGTCTTGGACCAGCGATCAAAAGTGTCAATATTGACACAATCGTCTGACCCTTCCTGGGGGGTAAAAGGTCAAAAAGAAAGGTTAATGGAAAGGTCAAATTGTAAACTTTGTTGGATTTATAGGTTAAGGTGTCAAATTGTTCGTCTTAGACCAGCGATCAAAAGTGTCAATAGTGACCCTGTTGTCTGTCCTTTCCCTGAGGGTCAAAGGTCAAATGAAAGGTCAAATTTTAACTTTGTCCGATTTCAAAGGTTGAGATGTCAAATTGTTTGTCTTGGACCAGCAATCAAAATTGTCAATGGTGGCTCCATCGTCAGACCTTTTCTTTGGGGTCAAAGGTCAAAGGAAAGGTCAAATCTTCAAGTTTGTCCGTTTTCAACATTTAAGGTGTCAAATTATTCGTCTTGGAACATCGATCACAAGTGTAAATAGTGACCCCATCGTCTAACCTTTCTTTTGGGTCAAAGGTCAACAGAAAGATCAAATTTTAAACAGTGTCCGATTTCAATGTTTAAGGTGTCAATATGTTCATCTTTGACCAGCCATCAAAAGTGTTAATGGTGTCCATATCGCTCGACCTTTCTTCGGGGGTATAAATATAAAGATCAAATTCTCAACTTGGACCGATTTCAAAGTTTAAGGTGTCAAATTGTTCGTCTTCAACCAGCAATCAAAATGTCAATGGTGACCCAATCGGCCGACCTTTTCTTGGGGGTAAAAGGTCACGATAAATGTCAAATTTTCAACTTTGTCCAATTTCAAAGGTTATTCAAATTGTTCAAACATAGTCTAGACTGAAATCACCTCGCAAGGTGTCAGGGTCCGTGTCACTGCAGTGACACAGTCACATCTAGTTATTACTTGGCGTAACTAAGATGTAATGCCATAGATACCGTATCTCATTCACCTTCAACTAATGACCGTGTGGTCATTCCATGCAGAGTAAACTAAACATTTTTAAATTTAAAGAATGCATTAATTGGCTGGATGCCCTCTAATGATATGTGGCCGCCGCAAGAAAATTGAAAACCAAAAAGGAAAAAAGGCTTTGCAATGAAATGCAATATAATTTTAAGCAGCAAATAAAGTGTAATATATATGAACCGCAAAATAAGATTTTAGAGGTTTTCTGTCTAAATCAAATACGTTAGCACATCACTCTGAACCATTGAAACTAAAAGTAATCTTATCATGTTATAATCAAAGTAGGCTTAATCAAATCAAATATGACAGTGTTAAAAGAAGGCTATTCTATTTCTATCTTTAAAAAAAGGGTGGGTTTTTTTTTCATTTTCATTATTATAAGGAGTATGATTAGTTGTTCATGTCGCTATAAAAACAAAATCAAATATTTCCATTATTTTTTGGAACTATAGAAGGATATACATTTATAAAACAAAATGTACAAAAGGTACACCTGCACCTTGCAGCTTATTTCACCACGGGGCTTGAATATGATACTTGAAAAAAAATGAGATATAACTTTGAATCATTTATATGAGCACGATGTGTTCATAGGAACATTGGTGTCTTCGTGTTTCAAATATATCTTGAAAGATGAATAAATTCCTTTGGTTATTTGAGGGTGTTTTTAAAAACTATATATTCTGATACGGTAAGTCGTTTTTGCGTTATTTACTAAACCTCAGAAATGTCTCTTATCTGTCTCGGCTGACACCGATGTAACAATATAACACGTAAAAATATTGCCTGTACGTCTACCTTAAGATATAGCATTTTTGACTACTGTGCATGTATATGTTTTTACTGATATATATTTGTTTCAAATGGCGTCAAAATTCATTGTATTTCACTTTGTTTTTAGTTTGTCACTTAGTTTTGATGGATGAAAAGACTACAAAAGGAGTTTATTGCGTATGATTTGTTTTGTTTTGTTTTTCATTGAAACTCTATGATGCATTACTTTGCGGATATCTTTGTAGAAACAGGTAAAACCTGTGAAAGGTGTAGCTTGTGAGTTTGTGGAAAGTGATTTTAAAGGAAACTAAACCTTAACCAGAAGTACCAATACTTTGTAACAGACGAAAGCATTTGACATATTTACCAATATAGCAGGCGGCCTTTCAAATATAGCTAATATTGTTTTCCAATTCAATTACTCAGAGCTCAGTGATTTTCAGCATTATCCTGTTTATCCTACCTGTTTAAAGAAAAACATAAAAGTGTCGACTGAATACAAGCGAAGATAGATTCGCATAACAAGTTGGCGATGAATGAAACGGTGAATGAGAAGAAAACAGACGTAGAGTTGTTCTGTTTTGTAAATCAAAAACATCAGCATATTCCATATTAATTGCATTCGTTGCTATTGTTTTTTAGTAATTGTTTTATGAAAAGACACACACACTCACACACCAATATATATATATATATATATATATATATATATATATATATATATATATATATATATACGCTATTTGACAAATGGGAAATTACTACATTGGGCTATGTCTTTCGCCTTATGTTAAAGATTACTAAACCAAAGTGAACAAAAACTTGATAATAATAACCAAAAATGACTTATAACCTATCATAACGCTTGATTCTGGAAAGAATAAAAAATATATTCTCATACATATTTCACCTTTCAGAACAAATCGTATATGCTCTGTAAAGTGTGCTGAGACCGCGTGGAATAACAAGTCAGGGGAGCCGCGTAGTGCACTATAAATCACCTGCAGTTTTTTGGTTTTGAAGACCAAAGGCTTAGGCTCAAAACATAGTCGGCCTCCAAACAAAATTTTCGCTACCAAACATTTGGTTGTGACGTCACCAAATATTTGCCATTGAGTTTAAAGTATGAACCGGTATTCAACATTTTGTATGTAATGTTTTTTTCAACATTTTGTACATGTATATGGCAATTAAATTTTATTATTTGGTCTCAACTATTTTATTTGGTGTCACTCGTCATTTTGACATCACGACCAAAAAAATTAGACGTGATGTCACCAAATATTTGCCATCGAATTTAAGTTATGAAGGGTAACAAACATTTGGTCCAATGTACATTATATGGCAATTCAATACAGTCATGTGCAATCTAGCGCGAAAGTTTATTTGGTTTCAACTCGGTGTTGAAGTTATTATTTGGAGTCACTCGTCATTTTGACGTCACGACCAAATATATGGTAGCGACAATTTTATTTTGTTTGGAGGCCGACTATGTTTTCGCCCTAACGTTTTATTATCATTTTGTTTTATTTGTAATTGCGTTGAACTTGACTCCGGGGTAATGTGAGTTAAGGACTTTTCTTGCTATACCTCTTTCTACCTAAGAAAGAATATCATGATGAATACGTCACCGTTTATTGAATACTCTTAAGCGACTTGTTTCATTGAAAGTGCGAATTTTTAGTCGAAGTTGTAGCTGACACTCCACTCAAAAACTAATGGTATACCTTCTTAGTATATTGACAACAGCATCGATCTAAACAACCTAAATCAGTGTTTTTTTATGAACTTTTCTCTTTCCAAATGTCATTAGCTGGTACATGTACTTACTTTTTGTGAAGCCTGAAGTAAACTTTTATTTGTATTCTTTCTTGTTTACGTAATTCAGGTATATTACTATATAGAACAATAAAAATTCTGAGACAAATAATGCAAATGCAATCTGAATTCCAAAATCGACAGTCCGATTAAAGTAACACATTCAAAATGATGCATCTATTATATTCTATGTTTGATTTACTTAGCTTCGTCCTACTTCTAAAGCTCGTGATAACATTTTTATTCATTTAACATTTACAAAATGTAAAATTTGCATACAATAGTATGAATTTTCCTTAAGTTTTGTAAAGAAAATCTAGGGCAGTACCATTGGACTCTTCAACATCGTCAAATAAAGCTTTGTTTGATGCATGACAGGGTTTAGTTACTGTTTATTCTGTAAAGTATCTACTTGTGTAATGACATGCAATCAGGTGTTTATGTATTTTGTAGATGGCACGTAGTGTAGCAATATGATACAAAATGTATCGACATTTGGGGTCTGTTTGTTTTTTAAAGGAAGGCACACTTTATATGCTTATATTATATATTTGCTCTAACACTTCCATTACTGGTTATTTTTGCCGACTGACACACCGGGTTGTGTGTGTGTGTGAGGGGGGGGGGGCAGTATTTTCACGGATAAAACACCCGTGCCATAAATGTTTGATTTGGGTAAACAGGGTTTCAAAATCGATCTGCAAGTCTCACATGGGGTATCAAATATGGGGGGGTCGGTCTCAGATAGGGTATCAAGCTTAGAATTATAAGGATTAAATAATAATCAATTACCTAAAAACACTTAATAATAACTCAAATATTAGGCCTATACAGTAACATTTTACTTCATTTCTGTAAAAATTAATTCGTCACAATTGCGTATGATCTCAGATAGGACATCATTTCTTTGAACTGGTATGGTCCCGGATATGGTATCCATTTAAACAAATATGGTAGATTTGTGGTATCAGATTGGGTATAATTTAACTCATATTTGCAAATATTTTGGTCTCACATAGGGTCACCTTCGGAACCTGCACATATCATGTGGTTGTTTACCCGGGCGCAAATATCAGTTACCCCCCCCCCCCCCCTCCTCCTCCCACTGCAGTATCACAATTTTGGTGTAATTGAAGAAAAGAGTCTCTAGATATGAGCAAGTCAATTGTTTGACATAAGCGATTTATCATTCAATATCGGCAATTCTTTTGCATTTTACATGTATCTATAATTTAACGGTATGGGCATGTTGTTTCAAAAGCACTTAACATATATATAGACATTATCTTACTCTGATATAATAGATAACATGACTCGAGTTTTAGATAATCGTTTAAAAAAACTATTACATTTTAGCCGTGTACTACTCTTAATTTTATTTCCGTATCGGTTACAATGCCCCGCGCGTAACCATTGGCATTGAACTGATGTAAACTTGACACAAACGTTTAACAGTATGGCAGTATGGGGCTAAAAGGAGTATTACACCAATCTTTGTTTTAGTATTAAGTTTGTTTTAAACAATATCATAAGTATATTTGGCCGTATTCAAATGGCATCGGAATACAGTACATGTATAAAAGCTTTTGTATATAGGAAATGTGCTTTAAAAGGACATGTGCTTTAAAAGAAATTGCTATATCTTTTCATATTTTAATATGTTACAGCTACAGCAGAATATTTATATTTAAGAATTTCAACATTTTACCTTTTGGAAGGTTATATTATATACCATGTATACTGAGGCAAATGTTCCCTTAAAGTAGAGTTGATTAGGAAATATTATTATAGTAAATCCATCCAAAATAATAATCAGATTTTTACACATTTCCAAGAGTGAATACATACAAGCATTTATTTCAAGTAGTTTGTTAAGATTATATATATTTGAACCTATCGTGATCATCTTACCGCTCCTGTTTTTTATTGAATATCACAACACTACCCATGGAATTGTAAATAGATAGCACCCGGAAGCGTTGGTAAAGAACTTACCACGTCATGTGAGTGCAAGAAAGTCGTATCTGCAATAGCTGTTTTAAGTTACATTTATTTAACACCTAGTCACTAGAATGTGAAAAATCCCTCAAAATGTCAGTGCCATGAAGTACCATTTCAAGAGCCACTGACCCAAGACTGGAGATTACACAATGTGCAAGCCAAATTAATGACAAATGGCAGCTATTGCAGATACGACTTTCTTACACTCACATGGCGAACTGTAACACTATCTCCCTGAAGATAGATACCTTTGATCATTTACCTTCATCATATGACCATGTGGTCAGTTTTATGCAGGGTAAATTAGACATAGTAGTTTATAAGAATGCCTTAATTTGCCTGATGTCCTCATATGATGAAATCTGAAACCAAAACAATTTATTGCCATGCAGGACGGTTCCTCCAAACGGCCGCATAAAAAAATAAAGTCGTTTCTCGTCCCTTCCCTCCTAACGTTTTGGTGTCGCACCATTTTGTTGTTGTTGCAAAAATGCTAAAAAGATATTAAAAATTGAGCTAAATCGTTCAAATATCAAGACCCCGCTTTCTTTTTTAAAGGATTTTTTTAAATTTTAGATGTTTTAACGTTGAAACTGTCGTCAAACCAACATCTATCCATATCACATATAGTTAAAATACAGCATCTGAAAGTGCAGTCAACATCCACCAAGGTTAGCGCTTATTTCGGGCTGTCAATATTGTTCAATTTAGTGTATACCATGTCTGGTACTCTCTGAATCAAACTAAAATCCAAGTCAAATATTTCGCCCGGCGCGCGCTGCCCGGGCTCATTGCTGGGTCCGTGAAAGGGGAGATCAGGGGAACGATCAGGCTCTTCTCAACCTTAAAAAAACACCCCTCCCTCCTCACATTTTGAGAAACCTTCGGACGAGAAACAACTTATTTGTTTTATGTGGCCTAACGTTAGGTGTACAGTTTAATCACTATACATTTTTTTCGCAAGTATCATGTTTCAATCATAAAGGTTAGCACAACATTGTAATATAAAGCTTTACATTTTTAAGTGATTAAACCATTTTTGTTATAAAGAAGAAGAATAAACATGACAATATCTATCAGAGGTTATCCTAATCTTGAAACATCAAATAGTTCCTATCGTTCCTTGAATAAGAGTATACTATAAATGCGCAAACTAAGCAAAACATTAAAAATTGAACAATGGGTTTTTGTTGCAAATATTTATTGCACATTTAAGTATACAGGGTGTCCCAGGAAAAAAAATAGAATCTTTTCAAGCGTGTAATTTCCTTAGGTTTAACGGACCCGGCCCGGTGTAATGAAATACAGCGTCCGTGTGATTTAAATGTCCTAGCTGCTATTAAATTGTGTAGAACGTACTTGTACATGTGCGATCAATAAGTCATCGATTGCGACTTATTCCGTGTAGTTCAATTAGACCCGGACTTCTGGTTATGGGGGACTTTCAGTCACATTACACCGGTTCTAACCAAGGGTAAACCTAGAGTCAGAAAGTATGTAAACATTGAATTTCATAGTCCATGAATTGAACTTTAAGATACCGCGTTTGTCATATTTCAATCGGTAATGTACAACATAAGTCATGCTTTGACCAATATATGGGTGTAATTTTTTGATTATTCCTATTGAATGAAGTTTAGTTGAGTAATTTCCTTGATCTGCTCACTCAACCGTTTGTTTGTTTGTTTGTTTTTTTTTTTCTTCTTTATACTGGGTCCATGTTCAGTGGGAATTTTAAGTATCCCTCTGTTCTTCCACATGGCCCAGTTAACCGTCACAATGTTTAATAACTTATTATGTGCATGCTATGTATTTTTATCTATGCTGAAAAAATAACAAATCTGATGCAAAAATAAGACAAATATAATACATTTTCAAAGATGTCCCATGTTTAATCCATTCATAAACACCCCTGCTTTATGAGTAAAAATCATGAAACTGCACCAGACAAGAATCACTCAAATATTTGACTAAACATAACTTCTGTTGTACTCTACCAATTGAAATTAAATAAACGGTAACTTTAAATTCAGTTCATGGACTATAAAATTCAATCTTTACATACATTCTGACTATCTCTTAAACTTAAGACAATTACACGCAACACCCTGTACGACATTCTATTTGCAACAATACACCAACATCCTCGTTGCCTATTTTTGCTTCAGGGATTTGAATATCACGTTTGTTTTGAATAATTAGATTTTACTAAAATTTGATATACAGACTTGACATTAAATATGGAATATGTTTTTTTTTTCTGTTGGTTTCCATTTTGAATAATCCGCCATATATCGGTATATGAAAACTCCAGGAATGTGTAATTCCTCATATTTGTAGATGTACATGTAAACTTTTAACTAAGACCCTTTTTGTGTATACCTAGGTGACACAGAAAAATGGGAAACTTGAAAGCACAAAAACCTCTTAAATTTGGGTCCAAACTCGTGCACCATAATGCAGAATTACAGAAATTTAATTTGCCGTAGTTTATTTAATACTTAACCTGGACTCTTGAAATTTTACAAGGTTGTTTTGTATATTGTTGGTTACAAATTAAGGCCAAACACTGTTTGCTTTGTTATCCATAAAAAGCGTACGTCCATGCGCCCATTCCTATAGTGATTGGATAGTTCGGACAGTTCGGATCAGCTCAAGTATTAAGCACAGCCTAAAGTTACTCATGTACATAATGGTTTTATATAACTTGTTGTTAATCGATATGTTACTTCAGCCGTGAATTCCTCAATAGAGTTCATATCTGAAGATCTTACCAAACAGGGCAAGTGTCCAACACCATGATCTTTCATAAAACAAGCTCGTATTAAGAACATTTGTAAACTTTCACATCTCTAGGTAACGTATAAAAGAAAATATGGCAAATTTATTTTCCTTTGTTTAATATTGCAGTGCACGGCTTTGGACCTTATTTTCTGAGTTATTTGTACCTTCAAGTTTCTCATTGTCTCTGTGTCACTTCAGTGAGCTTGAAAGTACCCTTGGTTTGAAGTTTATAAGTGTAGTTACAAATATGAGAAAGCACAAGTCTCCGAAATGGTTACATACAGCGATATGGCGGGATATTCAAGATTGAAATCAACAGAAAAATATATTCCATATTTAATGTCAAGTCTGTATATAATCAGAGAACATCGAGTCCATTTGTTTCAAAAAAATGTACCCGAAAAATAATTCCTAATGGGCTATTTCTAACAAACATATTTTATGACATGTAACGGTTTTTTTAACATTTTTTTTAACGTTTTTTAAAAGAAGGTTTTTTTAGTCAGTTCTGATATTATGAACCCATTTACAAAGTAGATGGTAGATTGTTAAACTATACGAAATGATGTGTCTTGTTGTTTGAATTTTATGTTTGTACATGTAGCTCACATTAAATTTAATAAAAGTACATTTGCAGATTTTGGGTTCTTTATTTATGTGATTCTCGTTATTGTCTCTTTTATTTCACAGCAATCTTTAAAAAATGAGGTTGTTTGTTATAGCAAAATAGTTCATTTTCTAAGAGTTGAAACTTTGGATTTAACATGGCTTAGAAATAGGCTCTTAAAATGATGAATAAAGATTGATTAAAAGTGTAGTTCAACATATGTGACCGTCCAGCTCAAAACAGCAGTAAATGCCAGCTCTTGTCAGTTTCAGTTTTTTTAAATATTTGCAAAGACCATGCTTTAAGGATAAAAAATGATAGCTTAATGAACTTCGTACGATTTCCAGAAGTCAAGTTATGGTCCGTCAAAGGTTGTCAGGGAGAAAAACGTATAACTGAGATAAACGCGTTCAAAGATCAGTAAGCCCTATATTTTCTGTTGATCGTCTTAAGAATATGCAGATTTATTTCACATTTCCTATCATTTTTTTAAGTGAAACTTTGCTGTTATTTTGTAGTAAGCACTAAGATTGTAAATCTGTCAAAAATCAATTTCGGCAAATTACGACCTTGACATGTATTTTCACCTGTAGTGCAAAATGAAGTTTCTGGCATTTACTGCTCGTACGGGCTGGAAGGTCACATATGTGTTATTCTCTTTTAACTAATTGACCTTGGCCTCTGAAACACATTTAGTGAGTTTTAACCCTTAGGTTACTTCTTGTCAGAGGCAAAAGAACGTATGCCACTGGGAATGATGCTGTTATTAAATACATTATAAAATAGATATATCAATTAATTTTACATTTTATGCCATATCTCCTAAACTATAAAGAATTTTGAGATAAAATTTTAGATGTATAATTTAATTTAACATCAAAAATGCACTACTTTCGGTAAAGCCCTGTGGTGAGAATTTGATCGGAATCTACACCTTTAAGGAATTTGTTTTGTATGATTTGCGTCATTTTGCTCTCGACAAAGGTTTTTGATTCTTTATTTTGCGGGAATTTTACAATGTATATTAAATTCAAGATTTCGATATGAACATTTTAGAAAAACTTTGATTTTTTACTACGTAGCATAACGAGCTTTGCAAGATAAAAACAAAACATAAAAACAACCCACAAAAAATACAAATAAAGCGTCACTGCATTTAAAGTTTCTTAAATTGTGATATAACTTTATACCTCGTTATAGTCAAACACATTTTTCACATATTTTAAGAAGCAGACGATTTTGTCAAATTTCCTGGTCAAATCTATCTTCCAGACAGATTTATCCTAATTAAATCACAAAAGTACGTATTAAAGTTTCCAACAATCGTGTTTAGCATGCCAGTTTAAAGATATGTGACGACAAATGACGTTGTGAATGAAAACAAAAAATGCCATACAGAATGATTTGAAAACAGAATGCAGTTTCACTCATTTTTTCTTATTTGTTAAGTTCACGCCGTGTTTACTCTCTTTTACAAAATTAAAAGATTATTTTTAGTTGTCTGACAATATTCTAGAATATCAAAATTGGCAATTCTAAAGACACACGGGCTTTCTATTAAACAAGTGAAGTGACGTATTAGTAGTATTATGTGGATTAGAAAGGCTACTAGAACATCTGAACAGCATTTTTTTTTTAAATTTTAAAAATACCTTCTAATATTTATAAGTATACTTACCAGATCAATTAAGGGAAATCAGATAAACTTATGATCGTAGAATTTATTTTCATACGCGAAAAGGGTAAATTTACAAACTGAAAGCCCATGTAATTTTTGTAACACCACCCTCTACTTCATTAAGAAAGAACACCGTTAAAACACTGTGCTGTTTAAATACTACTAGAGGCTTAAGTGTGAAGTGAAGCATTATATGCGAGTTATAAGTCGATTGCAGTTGTACATTATATACTCATACTTCCGTCTCTGTGGTGTTAGCCATTAAATTTTGCACTTAATAACATATTGATGTGCGGTTTACCACCAGCATCTTACTCTTAGTCCCTTATGATAAAGACATCAACGACGGACAATTACGGTTTATCTAAAAAGAGTTCTATTCAAATGTATTCAAATGTCGTTAGTTTGTTGTGAATATACACACCTAAAGCAAGCCTTTTGGTTATAGAGTAGAACGGTCTTTTAATAATATTTCTTACCCATTCTACGTAATTCATTAATTACGTGGACATCGTGGAAGGCAATTTGTATCAAGAAATTCCATGGGAGTAGTGTTAACACAGATACCGAAACAGTAATAAGATATTGGGCAAAATCTACGAAATTACTAGTATTATACTCGAGACAATATTGTTGTGAGGTTTACATTCAATATCTGGCTGAAGTATCTTTCGATATGAACAGTTAAGACTGGCAACTATACTATAGTATCTATTTGTGAATTTATGTCTATTTAAACGCCATTAATTAACTACTATTTTCTGTGGATAAGCACACCTAAAGCAAACCTTCTGGTTATAGAGCAGAACGATCTTTTACTCTCACTTACCTATTCACGGAAACGTATTTTATTTATTAGTTACTTGTCAATGTGTACCAAAGAATTCCATACATAGAGGGTAGAAAGGTGTACAAAAACACGGGATCGAAAAACGGAAATAACAACGCAAAAGGATCCCCATTTAATCCACGTTCTGTGACCCTGTTTTCTGCATTCCATTCAATGATAGACATTTTATTGATTCAATAGATGTGCTAAGGTTGCTTTTATTTGTATTTTTCACCAAATAGCAGGCAAATTAGGAACATCGAGTCCATGTGTTTCAAAAAAATGTACCCAAAAATAATTCCTAATGGGGTATTTCTAGAAAACATATTTTATGACATGTAACGGTTTTTTTAACATTTACGTATTTTAAAAGAGGGTCTTTTTAGTCAGTTCTGATATTATGAATCCATTTACCACGTAGATGGTAGATTGATATACTATACGGAATGGTGTATCTTGTTGTTTGAATTTTTTATGTTTCTACATGTAGCTCACATTTTTAATGGCTTTAGAATCTTCCAAATTAAGAGCTTCTCAAACCGCGTAAAGTCTATTGCAATTTTAAATAAATAAGTTAATAAAAGTACATTTGCAGATTTTAGGTTTTTTATTTATGTGATTCTCGTTATTGTCTCTTTTATTTCACTGCAATCTTTAAATATTGAGGCTGTTTGTTATAGCAAAATAGTTAATTTTCTAGGTGGATTTAACATGGCTTAGAAATAGGCTCCCTGGCTTATAAAATGATGAATAAAGACCCGGGAATAAAGATTGATTAAAGGTGTAGTTCAACATAGGTATTATTCTCTTTTAACTAATTGACCTTGGCCTCCGAAACGCATTTAGTGAGTTTTAACCCTTAGGTTACTTCTTGTCAGAGGCCAAAAAACGTATGCAACTGGGGATGATGCTGTTTTTAAATACATTAGAAAATAGATATATCAATTAATTTTACATTTTATGCCATATCTCCTAAACTATTAATAATTTTGAGATAGAATTTTATATTTAACATCAAAAATGCACTACTTTTGGTAGTTAATTTTTTAGGTGGATTTTCGGTAAAGCCCTGTGGTGAGAATTTGATCGGAATCTACACCTTTAAGGAATTTGTTTTGTATGATTTGCGTCATTTTGCTCTCGACAAAGGTTTTTGATGCTTTATTTTGCGGGAATTTTAAAATGTATATTAAATTCAAGATTTCGATATGAACATTTTAGAAAAACTTAGATTTTTTACTACGTAGCATAACGAGCTTTGCAAGATAAAAACAAAACAAAAAACAACCCACAAAATATACAAATAAAGCGTCACTGCATTTAAAGTTTCTTAAATTGTGATATAACTTGATACCTCGTTATAGTCATAAAAAAAATTCACATATTTTAAGAAGCAGACGGTTTTGTCAAATTTCTGGTCAAATCTATCTTCCAGACAGATTTATCCTAATTAAATCACATAAGTACGTATTAAAATTTCCAACAATCGTGTTTAGCATGCCAGTTTAAAGATATGTGAAGACAAATAACGTTGTGAATGAAAACAAAAAATGCCATACAGAATGATTTGAAAACAGAATGCAGTTTCACTCATTTTTTCTTATTTTTTCAGTTCACGCCGTGTTTACTCTCTTTTACAAAATTAAACAATTATTTTCAGTTGTCGGACTATATTCTACAATATCAAAATTGGCAATTCTAAAGACACACGGGCTTTTTCAAGTTAACAAGTGACGTATTAGTAGTATTATGTGGATTAGAAAGGCTACAATAACATCTGAACAGCATTTGTTTTTTAATTTTAAAAATACACTCTTAAAATGAAAAGATTGGTCACTTGAAAAGCGGTGTCAGTGACCAATCTTTAAAAGAGTGACAATTTTCACTCCCTCAAAAAGTGAATTATAAATCTATAAGAGTGAAACCCTGTTCGATTTCATTCGAAAAGAGTGAAATGTCACTCTTTTGGAGTGAAAAAAAATCATTCTAAGACAGAGTTACCGCTCACTCTTTTCTTTTAAGCGTGTACCTTTTAACATTTTTAAGTATACTTACCAGATCAATTAGGGAAAATCAGATAAACTTGTGATCGTAGAATTTATTTTCATACGCGAAAAGAGTATATTGGCAAACGTTATTCTAGTAATACCACCCTCTATTTCATTTAGAAAGAACACCGTTAAAACACTGTGCTGTTTAAATACTACTAAAGGCTTAAGTGTGAAGCATTATATGCGAGTTATAAGTCGATTGCAGTTGTACATTATATACTCAAACTTCTGTCTCTATGGTGTTAGCCATTTAATTTTGCACTTAATAACATATTGATGTGAGGTTTACCATCAGCATCTTTTTTCTAAGTCCCTTATGATAAAGACATCAACGACGGACAATTACGGTTTATCTAAAAAGAGTTCTATTCAAATGTCGTTAGTTTGTTGTGAATATACACACTTGAAGCAAGCCTTTTGGTTATAGAGTAGAACGGTCTTTTAATAATCTGGCTTACCCATTCTACGTAATTCATTATTTACTTGGACATCGTGGAAGGCGATTTGTATCAAGGAATTCCATGGGAGTAGTGTTAACACGGATACCGAAACAGTAATAAGATATTGGGCAAAATCTACGAAATTACAAGTATTATACTCGAGACAATATTGTTGTGAGGTTTACATTCAAGATCTGGCTGAAGTATCTTTCGATATGAACAGTAAAGACTGTCTATTTGTGAATTTATGTCTAGTTAAACGTCATTAATTAACTACTATTTTCTGTGGATAAACACACCTAAAGCAAGCCTTCTGGTTATAGCACAGAACGATCTTTTACTCTTGCTTACCTATTCACGGAAACGTCATTTATTTTTTAATTACTTGGCAATGTGTACCAAAGAATTCCATACAGAGAGGGTATAAAGGAGCACCAAAATACGGGATTGAAAAGCGGGTTAACAACGCAAAAGGGTCCCCATTTAATCCACGTTCTGGGACCCTGTTTTCTGCATTCCATTCAATGATAGACATTTTATTGATTCAATAGATATGCTAAGGTTGCTTGTATTTGTACTTCTCACCAAATAACAAGTAAATTAGGATGACTAGACGATAATGACCTACAAAATAACTATAATCAATACGGATGTCTTTATTTTTCTTGGTATCCAAGTGGCTATTAGAGATACCAAACAAAATGAACGTACTTTTTAAGCCATGAAACGAGTACTTACTATACGCTAAGCAAGAACATACAAAGTCTTAGTACATCGACTGCTGATCATGCTCATATATGTCTTTAATCTAGTCAGTAGTCACAGACTCTTTATGTGGAGATACAAAGCTATTCATAATCAAAAATGATGCCTTTAAAAGTATAGAAAAAGAATGAAATTACTAGAATAGTTTAAAAGATAAAAATCACTATTACCACTTAAAGTTTCTTTAAATTACAGATATTGGGCATTTAGATGGCATAAAAGAGGCTTCAGAACTCTTGTAACATAAAGAATTATGTTGAGATAATATGGAACTTATAATATTATGTAACTTTTGTGTACTTGGAATTTGTTATTCATACTCTTAGGACTTCATCAAGGCACTGCAAAGAAATGATATTTCTTGTCATTGACCCCTATACCCAAATACCTGACCCATCATCATCTGCAATCAATACCACCTATCAATTCTTTGCAGTACCTTGATGCAGTTATTTCAATTCTATTTTTCAAGTAAGTAAAATTTGCATTATATTTCCAGTATGATAAAATCTTAACTTGTTACTTCGACTGAATGACTTACTAAATACATCATATTGTTGCGGTCAAAGATATAAAAAGACCGAGACCAAAATCATCTCACGGGTTCTTAAATAAAACAAATAAATACACTGTATAACTTTTAAAACAATTTAATGTTGGATATCAGTTCAACTCACAAGAATTTCTTTGTGTCTTTAATTAAATTACTACTTTATAGATAACTCACAGAATGATCTGCGAAATCCGCGCGATCCTAGGATATTTCCAAATCATGTGTCATAGTCCGAAATTGTTAAATCTCTGAAGCACAAAGATCTTGAATATAAACTTTCAGTAAAACATTTTCCGGTATCCAGGTGGCAAACGTATTTATCCAAATCGTTTCTCATAAAAATCCAACGGCGATTTCAACACAATAGTCCAGCAGTAACAGCAATACTCTTTACAAACTGTTTTGTATCAGAAGCTGAAAGTAAATTATCCTCTTCGATAAAAATAAAACACACATGCCGCCATTAATTCTCCAAAATGATCTTCATTCTTCAATATAACTCCACAAAACAAAATCCATCCACACATAACAGAGCCAATTTCACTTCCCTTCAAAAATCACTTGTTTCGACATTTGCATAAAAATTCCACCATGTTGTCATACAGTATTTTAGCACACTATGAATTTCCCACTTCATCTATATATAATATAAGTGAATACAAACACCTTTTATGGCAATATCGGATTCCCATTTTTTAAGTAATTAAAGAAGATATAATTAATGATCTAATTATGGAAATTCCCATCATCTATCATCTGTTTGGTTCATGCAAACAGTTGCCCATAAATCACCATAAAATTCAAAAAATATCATTTTGTCAGAAAAAATCCCTTTCTGTGGCAATCTAAGATTTCAATAATTAAGTTTCTCCAATTAAATAATTAATTAATCAACAGAAATAAATAATTCAGGTTCACATAACAATATAATGCAAAAAGATATGTTTTGTGTAATATGTTATGATATAATCTATACCATCATATTCTGTATTGTAAATTTATTATTAAGATAAAGTTGCTCTACTGAAAAATTTAACAAATAGTACTTTTGAATTGCTATTTTGTGCACGTCCATATGGGTTCAATTAATCTGGTTCCGGTTATTCCTGTGATGTGACTTCAATAAGTACTACAACTAAATGTTGGGTGATCAAAACTTTAATTACTGGTTGTTTTTAATCTGTAAAGCGCGATTATTATTATTTTCTATACAAGGATATCGCATGTGCGTTGTTTTTGTATCATGACAGATCCGATAAAACAAAGATATAAGTACAACTCTCTTTAGTTTTAATATTATCTATGCCCCCGTTTTTCTTAAGCTTTGTTCGTTTAATACTGACCTCGAATTGCTACAACTATGTATATACCCCACCAAACAAAATTGTTATCACTTTAATAATTAAAACATGTTTAGGTATAATAAAATAACCATTAATTTTGATAAAAAAACATGCATTAACGCCACAGCTTTAGCACTGCTGCATTTGATATCAAAAAGCATCGAAAAAAATTGAAGATGGTCATTTACGAGGGAAAAATACCTCATTTGAAAAATATCCTTTACTAATTACACATCTTTTTGTCAATTCATTGCTTTATGAATGCTTTATTTAGGTACATCAACTTTAATACTCACATGACCGCTCCATCTGATATTCTTAATGATAAATTACTTCAATCATCCAGAAAACAACTGGTTGATAGACGTGATTGTTTGGGAGTGTAATGCAAAATATATGAGAGTCAGTCAATCTAATTGATTTTATCATTCGACGAGTAAGTATATTTGCATAGAAGATGCTAAGAGCATATTCTTTTTTTTTTTTTATTACACTTTAGAGGAGTGATCCTCACGGGTATACCCAACAGTGATAAACACTCTACAAGGGGTACCCCTACAATGACCAGAACGGGGTTGGGAACAATCAGGGGTAGAATACCCTACTCTTTACGATACTGACTGCGATTACATGTACAGGTATGACTCTTCTGTACATGGGACCGACGGCTTTACGTCCCCTCCGAAGGACGACAATCTCTCATGAAATATTCACCCAACTCTAAATACTTCATGTAAGGGGCGGAGAAGATCGAATATCTGACCCAATGCTCCCACCAAGTCAGACAAACATCTTAGCAAATATTCCGAGATTCCATTCCGGCAAGGCTACCCTCACCGGGAATCGAACCCGGGCCCAATGCGTGCAAGGCGAGATTGCTAACCACTACACTACGCCGCCCCCTTTAATCTTCTTAGATATGTAAATTTTATTCAATATGGCGTTTGTTTAAATGAATGACATATTAATAGTTTCAGCTTGAGGTTCAAAGTTCGAAGTTCAAAGTTAGTTTATTCAGCAATCAATCATAAAAACAGTCAGAGAAAGTAATAAATATGTACAAAATGTATACATAATGAATATCATGCTAGGACCTTACAAAAGAGCAGAGCTCGTGAAAAATAGAGACCCTTATAGACTTAAGTTACTTAAGAAACGCGGACCGACATAAAATGACAAAAGGCATGGTGAAGACGAAGACCGACAAGGACAGGTGCAGACAAACAAGAGACATGTATGTTGGCAGTGGTATCTGCAGGAATATATGATCAATATAATGAAATAACAAATACATATAATTTGTAATATACATTAAAATCAATGGTACAATGAAATGTACCTTTTGTAAGCCTTTTTAAAAGCATTACAGCTCGGAATAGATTTGATATGATCACGAATTGAATTCCAGATCAAAGGTCCTTGACTAAGAATAGCGTTCTTAGCCAAGTAGGATCTGAAAAATGCAGGCCTAAATAAAATGGAAGAACGTGTGGGATATGCATGAAAAGATGCGTTTGTGACAAAATCATGATCAAAATTTTGGGGAAGAGCTTTTGCAATAAACTTATACATGAACAGGGATCTTAATAAACTGTTGATATCATAAATATTCAACATATTCAATTGTGAAAATAATTGATAAGAGTGTTAAAGCCAGGTTGAGTTTGTGCATAATCTGACAATTCTTTTTTGTTTAAGTAAAATTGTGTTTAGACTGTAGTTATTTGAATCGGCCCAAATAATATTGCAATAATACAGGTGGGGAAGAACGAATGTATTATACAGTGTAAATAAGGTTTTAAGAGGAAGGATATGTTTCAGGCGAAATAAAATACCACTATATTTAGAAACAACGTTGGTTATATAAGTATTGTGCTTCCGCCGAGTCAGGCATTCGTCCATATACGTACACTCCAAGAAACTTTGTATGACATACTTTACTTAATACATTACCATAAAATAAAATACGAATATCATTGTACATACGATTACTATGCGATTCTTAAACATAATATAATTGATTTTATCAATATTCAAAGAAATAGAAATATTGGATAACTCAGTATTCAATGAATTGATGAGCTGATTTAAATCGTGATCGGACATAACAATATTAGTGTCATCAGCATAGATCAAAAATCGTAACTTGTTTGACGCATACGCTATATCATTAATAAATAAAATAAAAAGTAATTGACCCAAAACTGATTCTTGTTGTTTTCTGTCAGTGAGGTAGTTTCTGAAGCACTCCAAGGTATTCCCACGGACACCATAATGGTGCGGTTTAAAGAGAAGGATGTCATGGCTAATCGTATCAAATGCCTTGGAGAGGTCCAGAAATATTCCAGCAGTGTGATTACCAATATCAAGGTTTGAGGCAATGGTGGTGTATGCCTCAAGAACAGCCATGTAAGAGGAAAACTTATTTCTGAAACCCAATTGACTGGAATGGAGCAAATCATGATGAGTGAGTCTCTTATGAATGATACGCTCAAATAATTTGGAAGAAAACAGGAAGAAGTGAAATCTGGCGATAATTATTACACAAACTTGAGTAACCAGATTTGAAGATGGGAATAACCTTAGCTAACTTAAATTGATGTGGAAGGATACCTATTGACATAGATAAATTAAAGATATGGGCCAACCTACTGGCAATAACATGTTTAACAGCCTTGATAGCATCAGTTTTAATATCGTCATAACCAGGGCTAGTTCCAGATTAGCACATGATTTAACAACTTCTTCATAGTCCGTTGGCGTAAAGAAAAGAGAATTGACAGGAGAAGTAATGTTATTCAAGGAATGATCAGGAGAAATACCAACATCAGGAATTTTGGCAGATAAACTAGGACCAATATTAAGAAAAACATTTTTGAAACCATTAGCAATGAGTTTAAGATCGGAAAAACAATACCATTGATATTAAAAAAAAGGTGGTTTTTTACGATCCCTGCCCAGCAAACCATTCAAGATTTTCAAGGTTTGCTTAAGATTGTTTTGTTATCATCAAGCAAGTTAGAATAATAATTTTTCTTCGAGGCACGAATAAGATTAGTTACCTTATTTCTATAATTAGTTAAAAGCAACTTATTGGAATCAGTGGGTGATGGCTTAAACTTCAGATATAATTTGTTTTTGCGACGAACAGAGGTGAGAATTGCTGGTGTGATCCAGGGCTTTCGAGGAACATGCTTGGAAACAGAATTGTTTTCATACGACGAACAGGAAAGCAACGATTATATATGTTAGTTAACTTATTGTTAAACAAAGTATATGCATTGTTAACACAGTTTACATTTGTAACAAAATCCCAGTTAACTAAATCAACATTATTAATAAATTCACGCATATTACACCAAGTAAATGAACGATTATAAACAGAACTTTCAGGTTTTTTAATTGAAAGTGAACTGGTTATTTGGAAAATGGGGTAATGGTCAGTTATGTCAGAAATAAAAACTCCAGATTTTATTTTATTGTCAACATCATTTGTGAAAATATTGTCAAGTATTGTGGCAGAATGGGTTGTAATAAATATGTACAAAATGTATACATAATGAA
>JXSR01S032913.1:83074-93312 GCA_000969725.1 Ophiothrix spiculata | reverse complement strand
AGTGTATATATTCAGAGTTACGATCCATTGAATACAAATTGGCCAGGTTTTACCAATGTATTTGTGTGAAACAAAAAATATGACCAGTTAATGACCTATGTCCAGCAACACAAATAAACAAATTTACGCCACACATTTAATTGTTCTTATCGATTCTGGTTTCCTTTCACGAGTGTTCTGCATAAGTTTGAAGTTGAGACGGGTAGTCAGTTACACGTTTATTATCTGTGTGTTTTAGTAGAATCATATTGTCAGCGCATATCGGGTTGCTAGGTGATTAATTCAGCGTGGGCAATTCAGCAATCAGAATTGATTAGGTATTGGTTTCCAAAAGGAATTTCGACATTCATTTACCGATCGTCTTGAAGTACACATACAAAAACAAATCCCACCCGCCTCGCCCAAATAATCGATCATTAAATTGAAAGTGACAAAATTTCTAATGCAGTTTAGGTTTTATTTTTAATTTTTAATTTTGTAATTTTACAAATATAATGCACTGGTAGTGTTGGCTTATTAACATGGAAATAAGTACAAGTAGTGTATAACAATTTAGAAATACATGAAAAGCAAGTAACTTGTAAAGCTAAATCGTGCATTATTTATTTACTTGAATCGTAAATTCATTTGAGTATCGATTTTGAGAGTGACTTGGTTTCCAATTATAATTGCTAAGATAAAATTTGCTGAATCTATCCTTTATTTGAATAAGTTTGATTGTAATTTTTAATTCTTAAGTATCCATTTCCGGCAGTATCCACCTCTTGGAAGGTATTTTTAAATGTGGCTGACTTTTATGTATAAAGGATAGTGTAAAAATAGATACATTTTGTCCAGACGCACGAAATTCGGAGATGAAATTATTCATTTAAGAATGTGACATTTGTACGCGGTGTTTTTTAGATTTGCAAATTATCAAAAATGTTTAAATTGATTATTTACTGATATGGAATAGACTGGATGGGTAGTTGCCCTCATGTATAGCATCATCATTGTAATCATATACATTATATTTATTTTGATTGAATTGTAAATTTTCGGAAGTATCCATTTTCGAGAGTATGCCTTGGTTTCCTGAAGGCAACATTCCGAGGGTATCCACTGCTTTGGATGTATTTTGAAAATATGACTATTAATGTATTTTGAATAGAAGATATTTATTTTATTTTGAATAGATGATATATAATGTATTTCGAAAAGATGAAACTTGATCAATGTATAGCATAGCAGACCATTTTATATGATTTTAGCTGCATTCCATATTTATATACATATATAAAAGAAACACTACTTTGAATCACATATGAAACATACTTCAAGAACGAATGAAATTCGGTACAAACTGCAATATTGAATGCTTACTTGTTTATTAAATTGTGTTGCGTAAATGGATGAACATAAAGGGCCGAGCCACCGCTTCTTCTATTTTGACGAGGAACACTACAAACTGAATAATTTGGAATATCAATCAAATTAGAATCATCATCTTTGAACCAAGTTTCAGACATTGCAATTACAGAAAAATTAAAGTTGGACAGGAAAACACTTATGTTGTCTTGACTTCTATAAAAACTACGTGAATTTAAATGTAAAATAGAAAACCCATCTTTGAAAGAAACATCAATACCTTTAAGGTAGGAGTCAAAAATATAATTACACAAATTATCAGGGTTTGGATTCAACAAATTTTTTGCACTGGCATTGTTTATAACATCTTCAAATGAAGTTTGTTGAATTCAACTGAATTGTAAAAATGTACCGAAATTCGTCATCATCAAGTATATGGTTGAAAGGAAATAAAGTACCAGTACAGTTAAAGCACACCCAATTAGGATCAGATATATTCCCATAAATACATCTCTTATGATAGAAACAGTTGCAGAACGTACATGTAACATTAAGTTTAATAACATCTTTAGAACACTTATTACAAATAACCATTGCCAACAGTTTGAGGCCAATGGCGGACTTGTGATGGTAAAAGCATAGAGCTAATGTCGATGTTGTCTTAAAATTCATTTTAACACGTTTTCTTCCTCTTTCATCCTCTCCCCTTGTCGGTCAAGTATTTTGAAGTGGATAAATAATTATGATGCAGTTAGGATACTTAGGTTAAGTTGTTATATTTGGGATTAACTTGACCTCGGAAATTGATACAAATAAACTGCTATTGCATGATTGAAAAAAATAATTTGACTATCATTATTCTTTGTTCACGCATTATTTATATGGCATTAGAATGAAAACAGATACATCTTGCAGTATGAAGCAATTGGGTGATCGTGCTTTATCAGTTGCTGGTCCCCGTCTTTGGAACGAGTTACCGTCGAGCATTCGTGGTTGTAGTGAATTGTCTGGGTTCAAGGGCCGTCTTAAGTCTCATCTTTTTCCTGTCTAAAATGTTCCCTCTCATTTTCTCTAGCCCTTGCATACTTTGTAAAAGGCGCTATACAAATCTCATTATTATTATTATTATTATCATTATTATTATATTATTTAGGGATTTCAATGTTGAACAAACTTGAGCACCGTACTGTCTAATAGTTTTGATATCAATGCATCCCCTCCAAATAAGATCTTACCATCGACAATATGCACAACACAATTCCATCTTTTAAACTTCATTTTAAACAGTCATCACCTTCAAGTTCGATAATCAACATTCATATCACGCTCCTCTCTCTGAAGTGTGTTTTAGACGCCACCCTCGGGAAAACCTGAACATGTTGAAAGCTTAATGATACTATCTGGGGTAAATTAACATGTAGTAATCCTATACCATAACTTACAGAAAGACAGCTGTACAACATGAAAATATGTACAGTCATGGTAAATATATGCTTTGTATACTCGCAACACACAACATAACACGACGCGATGGTAACACTTTTTTTAAATTTGTACTTTAATTCACTCACTAAATTTGTGTTTATACATGCATCGTTATGTTATGGTTATTCCCAAAATCAAATATTGTTTTCCAAATAACACATACTAAGCAAAAATACTGACTGTTATAAAGGCCAGGTTCCTTTTATCCGTTTGCGGTGCGGTACCCTTACAGTGCAAAACGCACCGCAACCGCACCGTAAACGGATAAAAGGAAACATGACCTATAAGGTTGCAAAGTTTAACAATTGAAAATACCATTAACTCTAATACGTTTGCTAGATAAAAACTGTTTTTAATTCGATGGTATGACGAATATTTTCAGCATTTCTATAACGAAGACACAATAATAATATAACACTAATTCATTTTTCCATAACACAAGACAAGGAAACATGCTAAAATTGTATAGGAGATGTTTACATTTGTGTTACGTTATTAAAAATTTTAGGGGCGTGTCGACTGTTCTATTCGTCTTGAGAGGTTGTATGCTTTACCTTATGTACTCAGTTTAAATCAATAGAAATCAAATATAATGTTATCAGACCTATTTAAGGTCAGAATTTAAAAATATCCCCGTTCTCAAAAAAATTGAAAGGCAAATGCACTGAATGAAACAAGATATACAAATTATTCGCTCATCCATTCTCGTTGCAAATTCCGTTCGTAATACATTATTGATAGCGAAATAGGTCATCCAAGTTTTCTATCTTTTCGTAAGGTTATGTAACTTTTCATTTGGTAGATTACTCAGAAAATTGCATTTTTACGTTGATATAGGCACTAAAATTTTGGTAACTTATAATGGGTCAAATGACTGTATTTATATGTGGCTTAAATCATCGGTCATTCAGATTCAGTTTTTTGATTGACATAAAAATAAAGAGTCGTCACACAGCGATATTCAAACAGCCAATATACCTGTCGGCAAACCTTGCAATAATTTCTAGGTCTGGTGCTTATCCGGAGTTTGTCGAGCATTCACGGCGACATCCGATGAGTTTGTGGCCTTCCGATTGTTTCCTTGAGTAAAACGAACACTTCGTATTTATTCATACATCTTGATCACAGTTTACTAAACAGAAATATTTTTCAAATAATGACAATCGACCGAAATTTGAGTGAATTCTGACTCTTTGAAACATGGGTTTTTGTCGAATGATTATTTTTTATGAAAAATGAAATCACGTTTTTGAACTGAAATAGTATTTTTTTGCTAGTTTTGTGGCACAATCTGCTAGTTTTCTAGTGTGGACTATACTTTAACAAACACGTTTGGAGCTATGGCAAATGCCAACTCATCTCTGGCTTTACCAACTTTGCTCGAATATAACGGGACTTTCAACGCCTTTTTCGGAATTTCAAGTAACTGCAGAGCATCATCGTTATGCGCCGGGGCAACTCCCATAATGCAGTTCAATTTAGCATGCAATTTAGCATCTTTCCCATACAGTGCTAATTTGACGTCGCTGAACATTCAATTAGTTTATTCATGTCCACTAAGCTGTTACTGTGTATTTATGGGAAGATATAAATCATCCTCTGGATTACTACAAGAATGAATTTGTGAGTGGACGAGTAATTACTATACAAACTTATTGTAGTAAATCAGACCCGTGAAATCGGACGCATGTTTTATTTTGTTCGGGAGGGGCAGTCATATTTGAAATGGATGCAGGTGTAAGGATCGCGCTCCGATAGGCTGGGGCATGCGATGAGTGCACATGCCCAAACAATGAAGGGTCATTGGGCAAGAGCTTGATTATAATTGGCATTCGTTGAGAGAAAAATACAAATATATGAGGTCTTAATGGTCATAAACCGAGGGATCATTGTGAGAGAGCACGATTTTTGGTATTCGGTGAGTGCAAGATTTATGGGGTCTTTGGATGAGAGCACATGTAATTATAAAATAATGGGTCTTTGGGTGTCAGCGATTCTGAAAGGGGTGGAGGGTTATGCCTTACATATGCGTCACCTCCAAAATGGGACTTCCCCTCCCCCCCCCGAGCGACTTGCCAAGCGCTAACCGAGAGACACGATACCAAGGTTAGACAAGCAAATCTGTTCGGAGTGAGCTATACCGTTGGTTTTGATTGTTGTTTGCTCCAGTAAGCAGGAGAGTATTTTGGTACGTCGTCAATAGGCAAATATCGCTGTGCGTCATGGATGTCTCAGCTGGAAATTGAACCCGAATCAATATCGTATCTGAATCTGTTTATTCAAATAACCCTGACATTAGACCTTGACATATTCTATTCAAAATAAGTCGTGTAAAAAGGGCTTATTCCTATTATAATGTTGAACAAAGTTGAGCACTGTACTGTTTATTAGTTTTGATATCAATGCATCCCCTCCAAATAAGATCTTACCATCGACAATATGCACTATGTTATGCTATGTTTGGTTGAACACAAATACAAAAATCCACTATAACTAGTTATTCACTTTTTTGATGGAGTAACAAAAATATATCCAGCAGTTTATGATAGCCAGACCATATTAAATATTGGTGTGATTATAAATGACAAGCCCATCTAATATACTTAACAGAAACTCTTATTGATGATTTGCTTATAATCATCCAGAAAAGGTCTTGTGTTATAGAGTGCTGATGGAATTGACCATTAGGGCGTGTAATACAGCATATCTGAACTTGATTTTACCTGTTTATATATGTTCACAACCTTTTTTGTTTCAGTCATATCACTATTTCGCTGTATGTTTGTATTTTTTTAAGTTTCAAGTTAAAGTTTCTCTGACAATAGGAAGTATCCTTAGTGTGACCGTCCCCTACACCTTAACTTTGACGGCCTACCCTAACCCCACCTTAGGTGATACCCCCTAATATTTTCATCAAAATGACCGCAAAGGATGTAAAAGAGATTATCTAAAACCCTGGGGTCGGTTGCTTTTGCATTTTTATGCTGCGGGGAAAACCTTAGGGGGGTTTCAACCACCCCCACGCCCTGGTAAGACGAAGGTTAAGGATTAAAATAACATCTTCAGGGTTGATACCGTCAAATCATCGCTGGCATAAGCTAAAAAAATTCCAACATTTTTGGCAAGGTAAACATGTTTCAATACGATAACCATTAAGAAATGGAGCAAAGTTGTAATATTACTTATGTAAGTCACCTTCCTCATTTCACTATTTTTGTTGCCATCCCAGCTCATCCCTTTGAGCATCAGTGAGCATCGTCTCCATAGCCATTCACCTTCTCAAACCCAATCATCGTGTCTATAGCCAGTTTGGGCGAGGACATTGACACGATCATCGTGTAAATATCCTCGGCCTTAAAAGAAAGAAAAAGAAAAAGAACTTCCTGATGTAGGGTTTGTTTGTTATTAACAACAAACTCGGGATCTCAATCCCGCCTTTTTAATTCCGTTCGTCTTTCTAAACATTCAGCTTCGTAATATAAAGATACGAAATGAACGATTATCAGCATTCAAGTCACGCTTCTCTTTCAAAAGTGTTTTATTGATGTTACCCTCGGGAAAACTTGAAAGCTTAATGATTCTATCTGGGGTGAATTGACATGTAATAGTCCTATAGCATAACTTGCAGAAAGACAGCTGTTAAATAGGATACCCGTCATGGTACACATATGCTGTGTATAGCAAGACAAAACATGATACCACATTTATCAAGCAAATGTTACCATTATTGATTAAATTATGTATTTTGCTCTTAGTAAATGTTGCTGTATGTATGTTGTATTCAAGTCACTGTACACGTGTTACACAATTTATCTAAAAAATACAATAATGTACATATTCAATAATACCAATAATGTAGAAAATTACTAATGTAACAATACGGGTTACTATTTCAAGCTCTAAGATATTTTTTACCATTGAGCGTTTGAAGTATGTTTTATGTTTCTTTTTTTTTGCTTGCTAGTTGGAAGCATGATAATTATTTTCCATATGCTGCTGAAATATGTTTAATGAGATATGTAAATGGTACCTATTTTAATTTTCCTGAATATAAATTGCATTTCGGTTACAAATTTATTTTCAGCTAAATGTGTTTTGAATAGTATGAATGAGGTACGGATTTTTTGTTTGTTTGTTTGTTTGTTTAATATTTCTCGATTAAATCTTCTACTGCAATGACCGAACAGATATTCGGGATTATTTTCCCAGATAATTTCAAGACCAAACTGGTCACTTCAATAGTGTGTGGATGTTGTGAGGTGCTGTGATCCAGTGATCCAGTGATCCACCTCACAGCATCTACCCATTGTTGAAGGGACCAGTTTGGTCTTGAAATAATTTATCTGGGAAAATAATTCCAGTGAGTGCAGTAGAAGTTTTAATCATCAAATTTATGTTTTCAACCTACACGTATGAACGAACATTTTGTTTTTTGTTTTTTGCTTTCTTTCTTTGTTTAAATATTCATATTGGTGTTAGCATGTGAATACGATTGGTGTATGGATGTATATGGATATATTCATTGTGATTGTTGTTGTAAGTATACATAAGAAGAGGATAATTCGATTGTCACCACTTGCATAAAATCCGGGTAACAATAACGCATGTATTGGTGGGCATTATAAATCCTCATTTATATATCTAAAAAAGAGGTTTATTTGATCGAGCTGTTAATCATGAGTAGTATGTGCTTACGTCTCTTTCGGGGCTTCTCTACTACGTCTTTAGTGTCATTTTCTAGTGCAAGATCACATAATTAAACCTTAAAAGTCGTCTGATGGTAATAGTGTTCAACAGACGCCATACTTGTTTGACATCCACAAGACTATAATCATGTTTACTGAGGATGAATTGATATCTTAATGGGTTAAGTGCCCTTGAATTAGTGTTCGTATGTTGTTAAGTATTTCTTTTGTATCATTATGGTTAATGTACCCAGCATTTCAATACAAGTTATCTTATTCTATTTCTTCTTAGATTAAGCCTAATGGCTCAACTCTCCTCATATACACCGAATCAAAAACTATGCAATCTGTTGATAAAACCAACTTGAACTATTGTCTTTGAATCAGCGCAGAAGTATTTACTCATAAACACATTTTAACTGAAGAGAGACATAAACTACTGGGCTTTTGGCATCTAGTTGCAAAATCAGCATAATCATTTTTTTTAATAAAAATTGGTAAAACGTGTCCAAATCACTTGTTAAGGTATAGCGCATGGCATTGTGCATTTATTATTTACAACGAAACAAATATGGAATGATAATGATATTGTACATTAACTGTAGGAAGAACTAGTCAGATGAGTGTCTAGTTCTGGAGATAATGGGGTGGTTCAACTCTCCTTGTGGCTCAACTCCCCTGCATCTCCCTTACACGCCCAGGCGCCATCTTAGGGCGCTATAATTACGTCTAAAATAAAATATGACAAATGAAAGCTCTTCAAAGACACTCAAAAGTGTTCATACCCAACAGCTTTCGGGGGCTCCGCTCCTGAACTCATAGCTTCAATTGAATGATGCGTCCCGGTCTTTTCAATTAACACCTACCCCGGACGCCGCTCCCACTAGCTACGCTTCTATATTTAGCAATATACAAGTTATTTGATTGATTTTGTAATATTTTCATTTAAAAAAAAATTCTCACAAAGACTTTTTATTATTATTTTCCCCACGACCTTTTTTTAACAAACCTTTGTTCTGAATTTATTCTTTTGAAGTTGAGATATGAAATTATAAATATCATTCATGCTTTGCAAAAATGGCAGAAACTTAATAACACATTATAATATACCGACTCAAAAAAATAGATTATTCCATATTTTAATATCAATGCAATTACACAAATAGTTTTGTACCTTCCTTTCATGTCAGAAGTCTTCCTCTCCAAACCTCGGCTTGGTTTGTATTTCTTTTATTTTTCTAAACAAAATTTGCAACTATCGGTTCAACATAATCTAATTGTATGTAAATATTGAAATTTGCCTTCAACATACTATGTCGTCATGAAAAGGTGCATTTTGAGTTTTAAAATACCATAGGTGAAATATATTGAACGTTTTCAAAAAGTGCCTGTGATTGATTTGGGTCGTAACTTTGGAGAACCATTTAAATAAGAATGTATATAGAAGTACTCTTCACATGACTAATATCTGGGTCGGTCATGTACAAGACGATTCAAATTGTAAAAGGAATTGTTTTCACATTTGAAGGCACATACCTAAACGGTATAAACTTATTAACTCTTTTTCTAAGTGTATTTATATTGAATTGAACTTTTCTGTATTGCATACATAATTGACATTATCGCGCAGCGTGCCTGTATCGCATACATTCAGGTATTCGTGCGAAACGTGATAACCTTTTTAAGATTCAATACTCTGAAATCGTAAAATGTATTGCATATTTATCAATCATCCCATTGTTTTGTCATTGCTAAGTCAACCTGCTTTAAAATGAACATTCATGCTCTTAATAAATGACTACAATCCAATTGTTGCGTTGTTGCTTGTTGTTTTGTTTCTGACTCGCCTGTCATATTGCAACACTAGAAAATGCCAATTCCTACCCTTACCTTAAAATATAAACGACGGTTTCAATTATTATGTATCATAAATCTGAAGCAAATACACGTAAAAAATGCATGAGGTATTTAGAATTGGTTAAGGACAATTAAAACCATTTTAAATGGTGTGAATTAAAAAAGTTATATTATATTGACAGATATGCATCCACATAACTAGCTTACAACATATGTAGATCATTCATGTTTCGTGTGGGGTGGGTGAGGGTTTGTGTGTGAAAACTAACAATTTGTTGACTATCTATGTTATCAAATTACTTACGGGAAAACCTACAACCAATAACATTTTAATCTAAAACAAATATGAAATTTCAGTTAGTAACTTTATCTTGTCCGTAATATAGAACTAGAAGCCAGGTTAAACATCTCCAAAACATGTATAGAAACGGTCTTATTTTGTTCATAAACATGAATTAAATAAAAGGAAATCACTTTGGCTGGTAAGGTGCCTTTTATGCGGTCAATTCTGAAACCTGATCCGCTTTGGTTATGTAACAAAATACGAGCAGGCAGGTCTTTGGTCATCCGACAATAAACCTGCTTGGTTTGAATGTTTTAGTCAACTGACCTAGTTCTCCAAGCCCTAGAGTTTATCATTTCCCTTGTCTTTCTAATAATATTATGTTGTTATGGAAAGCATTTTTTGTTATTCTCTCGTATTGAATGTTTCGTTTAGTGTAGCCAGAAGCTAATAATCACATCATAACAAGGTCTTAAGACCCTCGTCTACTTTCGTTAAACCCCTTAGGCTCATCTTATTGTTTGTTGCATGGCTTTTTCGTCGTTTGATGTTTTCATATTTTTTGCTGGCCGAGCCTGAGC